>JAXGGA010000462.1:0-225764 GCA_038373865.1 Uloborus plumipes | reverse complement strand
AAAAGCTTGTAGCGTGAATTTTAACGTATTTAGAAATTAGAAATTAAAAAAAATAGTATTATTTTAAATACTTTTTGATCAGTTTTATTAATTCAGATTCTTCTACAATGAGTTCTTGCAAAGTCTGTTAAAGTATATATAGTTTTGATTTACATGTTTGCTGTAAATTCTGCTTTACACGTTTTCCTATTGAAAACTGAAAACAGGTACAAATACTTTTAAGATTTGACTAACAAAATACTCATGGAAATGTAAATATTTTAGAAGAAATAGCATTGCACCTGCCTTTGAAGAAACTTTGTTGAGCATTGATCAAGCCTTTTCAAAGCTTTGTAATAACTTTAATTTTTTTTAATGAACTTCGTCAATGTTTTCTTTTTATTCTCACAATAAGCAAACGTGCTGCTTGAAACGAAATAACATTCAGTTGTAATAGACAATAAGACATTACATGAGCAGAAAATAAAGTGGTGGAAAGTATGATGCAAAGTTCACCAATATTTTTCAAAATAAGCTAATTTTAAATTTGTTTTAAAAATTACAGTACAGAATAATGCATTCATTTATCATTCATGATAGTAAGGAAGTCAATGCTGTAGTTAAATTCAATAAAGTGTAAGCAAAATAAAATCGTGTCTCACGTGTACTTTAAATCTTGTTTTAATATATTTATTTTCGGTTTTTACCTTAGACTGCTTTTTAATATTTTTAAAATCAAATATTCGCTTATCTTCAGCTGTAGTTAAGGAAAATACTTGTCTCTCCTTTATTAATATTATGCTTGTCTGTAACTCGTCTAAAGCTAAAACCGCTCACTCGATTTTCATGAAAATGTTGCACAAAACTAGATTGGAGCATCAGGGTGCGCAATTCGAAGCGTTTTTATAAAATTCAATTTTCCTTCTTTTATTAAAGTATCAAATAAAAAAAGCGCAAGATTGTAATTGTAAATTCCATACAAAAAATTTACCTTTTCGTTTTGAATTTCGTACCGTTTGAAAACCCGTAAAAAACTAACACAGATAAAGTTTGTTTTTTGAGTCAAAAATCGAAGGCGTTAATTTAGCGGAACTTTATTTTTACTGGACTAAACTCGATGTTTTTTCATATGCGAGAGTTATATCAATAGGAGGAAAAAAAAAACAGATGTTTAAAATGAATCAAACTGTAAAATTTGTTTAATTAAATGTCGTCTGCTTTTTCTCTCGCAGTTTTAATGGAATTGTACTTTTTTAATAAAAATATGTATATAATAACTTTTGAGCGATGTTGCAAGTTTATTCTAAAATGTGTATTTTTTTAACATGTAACTTCTTTTTTCGTTAGTTTTGCTACATGGTATTTAGCTCTTCATCTAAATGTAAGGGAGGGAAATAGAAGTTTCTCTGCTTTTAAAATATTTTTAATGTTGCTGCTGATTTCCACAAGTGACAAATTTTCTCCTCTTCAGTCTCTTTTATTTTTTAATGAAATATATCTGAAATATAATTGAATTAAAAATTCGTTAATTGTCTCTTTTATTGTATTGTTTCGATTTATTTCAACTGATTACTGATTCTACTTTATAATGCCTCATTTTTATTATTATTAAGAATAATGAAAACATTTTTCTTTTAAGATAATTCTAGGATGAAAGGTTTACTTTTCTTTTCGGTTGTAGCTTCTTTGGTTTATGGTTCGGTTATCAATTTATTATTAATTAATTTTTTTGCCTTGAGTTTCAAACGTTACAATTCTTTGTTGCCATATTCTTTTTACGAATATTAATTAAAAAATGTTTGATTCATAAGTCTTGATGTTATACTTAGCTCAATAATTATGCAATTTTAACGTTAAAAAATCGAAAGTAATGTAGTGAATGATGCGTTCATTGCATACGAGATTGACAATCATTTGACAACAATTGATGATGCTGATGTCTCGCTTAAATTGAAGGCAAAAGTAATATGCTAAATCCAATGACGTACGTACCATGCAACCCTACCTTGCCTTTCTTTTACATTTGTATCACGAAAAATAACGGTGTTTACATACAAACAGGCTACTCATACTCAACTAGCATTATGGTGACAAATTTCCAAGTCTGCCTGATGAATATCTTTAAGAATGTAATATTACTATTCATACACACAAAGAAAGTTACTTTCAATCCTTTCACTACCAATTTTTTTCAGAGAAACACATGAAATAAGTACTTAAATACGTCAGTTACAATGCAAATATCGATAAAATTTTGCAAAAGGAAGAAAATTACACTGAATTATCAGTGTTATCAAGGAATACCAGCGGGACATGCATTCACAATAATACGAAGCATATTTAGCCCATAGGGTCATTTGAAACTGCCTGCGGGACATATATGTCCCGGTGATAGCGAAAGGGTTAATGCCATAACGTGGAACCATTAGGTCTTAGGATTTTATACCACGAGTAACACTAGTCGGATGCCGCTACAATCAAAATAAAATATATTAGTTCTGCATCCACCCCCTAAAAAAAGCAGTATATTTTAAAGAATATTTTTGTGCATAGTTAAGCTAAATTAATCCTAAGAGCAGGATTTTTACAATTGCCTAATATTTCTCTTTTTTATCAACATACACGACATTTAAAGAACAACTGATTTTTTCATAACTTTACTTGACCGAGGTTCACGTTTGTAGGTCCCTGGTTGTCATCTGAATTTGTGAATGACTCTCTGCAAATGTTGTGTTCAATAAACCACTTTTGTCTAACTTATTTAGGTTGCAGTTAGAAAGAATTTTACTTTTCACAATTTTGATGACAGTGTACTGAAAGCTTTAACTATTAGACGGTAACAATTTATTTGAAATACCCATACTAACTTTACAGAAAGAATATCATCTTGATTAATTGTACTAAAATGTAGCCAATTAAGCATTTATTAATGTCTCGTATATAACGCGTTTAACTTCTAAATTTTTTTCTTGAAGGTACACATTTACTGAACCTTGTAAAATCCCTTCTTTGTTTTTTTCAGGAATGAACCATTACTTAAACTTCAGCGACATATCAAAGTACATCAATATGAAGTAAGGTCTTGAATCGGGCAGACAATTTGCAAATATTTACTCGCGCTCTCTTTTTCTAAGGATTTTTTCCTCTTTTTTTTTTTTTTTGAGAATTCATGTAGTTCTGTCGTGAATTTAAAGATGCCTTTAATTTACATATTTTTAGTACATCTCTCTAAATAAACTCCTTACGTGCTAAGCAAAAATGTAGAAGTTGCAAAGATTTTGTGAAAAACCTTAAGTATTAAACACTCGAAAGTTTATCAAAGGAAGTCATGCTCAATAAGGTATAAGTTTACTGACCAACTGCTCAATACTTGGAAATCAATTCATTTGAAACACATTTTACGAAACGGAGGAAATCTATTTTACAGACTTTATTTTGTAGAAAGGCACATTGTTTTTTATGTCTGGAATCAAACATCGCGAAATGATTCCATTACAATTCTAGCAAACTGAAATCTTATATGAATGGAAAACTAATAGTGGGTGAATAAATGGGTAGAACTATTTTGAATAGAAAAAAGTCACGTCCAAAGTCATGCATTTCGAAATTCTCTTTTTTTTTTCTTTTAGTATATTAGGGTTTTTTTTTTTTTTTTTTTTGATCAAAACAGTCCTTATGTGTTTATTAACTAATGTATTAGGATTGGTAATAATTTTAAAACCAAGGCCTCTGAGGGGTGCCTCCCTCTCCCGCCCTAGCAACACTGCTGCAGTAAACTACTGAACATGGGTGCCCTTTAATATTATGCTGGGTCATTCCACGTCAAATCGCCTAAGGCTATGTGCCGTCATGTCTCGGAATTTGTTCAATATTTTTTTACGGATAGATACCTATAAGATAAACTCAAATTAATTTTTTTAGATTTTTTGACTAAAAATTTAGGCTTGTAGAATTTTTTGAAGTTTTGATTTTTTCAGAGTTTTAGCTTTTTTATTTTTGGTATGCATTTTGAAAAAGCTCTATAATTTCCTCATTTTTCGTTCAATTAAGCCAGTTTACGTATCATTTTAAAGCTAATTATTTTATCTTTCAATATTAGTGACAAAAATGAGATTGTAAAAAATAGAATTTTGCCAATGGTCGTCTGAAGTCAGATTTTGTGTTTTTTCAATTGGTATATTCAATAGGTCATATCTCCGGAGTTCCAACTAAGAACTGCACAATTTTTTTTTTCAGTGATGACAACATCATATACTTTTTATGTATAAAAAGTTAGGTGGGTGTTTTTCGTTGTTTTGGAATAAAAAAATCAAGTGTGTTTTTTCAGTTGGTATGATCAATAGGTCATATCTCCGGACAACCAACTAAGAACTGCACGACACTTTTTTTCTGTTATGACCTCCCTTTTTATGTATAAAAAATTAGGAGGGTGCTTTTTGCAGTTTTGGAATAAAAAAAATCAACCGTGTTTTTTCAGTTGGAATGATCATATCTCCTGATTACCAGTTAACAACTGCGCCATTTTTTTTAATGAAACCATCATAATGTTTTTATGATCAAGATATTAGAAGGGTGTTTTTTGTTGTTCTGAAATTTAAAAAAAAAATGAATTTTTGAAACAAATTTCTTTAAAAATCAAGTTTTCGATAAGTTTAAAAACTCCGTGAAATTAAAAAAAAAAACTATGCTTTCATAAGGAAGACCACGACATGGCAGCTGGATAGCATTTCTTTGCCAATGACAAGAATGCATGCGATGGAGTAGGGAGCACAATAAAACGGCTTGCGATAAGAGCAAGTCTTCAAAAAACTGTCGAAGGACACATTTCAAATGCACATGATCTATTTCAGTTTGCCTCTCAAAACATAAAAGGGATACAGATGTTTTTCGTTACAGCAGTGGAAGTGGTTGCAAATGAAGATTTTTTAAAGCAAAGGTATGAAAGAGCCTTAAGAATAGTAGGCAGCAGAGAGAATCACTTCTTCAAGCCATTAGACACGAAGAGTATATAGTGAAGAAGGTTTCTGTATTTGAAAAACCTTTTGTTGCCTCTGTCGGAACATCGTAGAAATATAGATTTATTCATGAAATTTTTATGCTTTCATTTGATAACAAATTATAAAATGTTACGTAGATTTCAGAATAATGGAAACCAAATATAAAATTTTTCCAACCACCAAGAGCTCGCGACTCTTTTTTTTTTTGTCAAACTATGAATGAAAGTATATTTAAAGACATTCCAGTTTACTTTATCATAATTACTATCGGTTGATGGAGGGGCTAGCAAATAATTACTGAAGAGTAAAATAATTATGCAGTGACTTTTCTCTACCAAAGCATGCAAGCAATAGAACAATATAAAACTACCATCAACTATTTGAATGTAATAAATAGGATACATTTTCATCTGCGTGTGACGTGTGATGCTGAGTGAATCTCAAATTTAAGTTTCAAAAGTTGATTTTAAAGTAAAGTTTTTTGAAAAAAACATGTAAGATTTTTATTTCAAAATAGCAAAAAAACGTCCTTCTAATTTCTTCATCATAAAAGCATCATGATGTTTTCATTATGGAAAAAAATGGCGCTGTTGTTAGCTGATAATCCGGAGATATGACATATTAATCATACTAACTGTAAAAACACGTTTAATTTTTTTATTCCAAAACTGCAAAAAGCACCCTCCTAATTTTTTATACATAAAAAGGGTATGATGTTTTCATAACAGAAAAAAAGGGTCGTGCAGTTCTTAGTTGGTAGTCCGGAGATATGACCTATTGATCATACCAACTGAAAAAACACACTTGATTTTTTTTTATTCCAAAACAACAAAAAACACCCTCCTAATTTTTTATACATAAAAAGTATATGATGATGTCATCACTGAAAAAAAAATTGTGCAGTTCTTAGTTGGTACTCCGGAGATATGACCTATTGAACATACCAATTGAAAAAACACAAAATCTGACTTCAGACGACCATTGGCAAAATTCTATTTTTCACAATCTCATTTTTGTCACTAATATTGAAGGAGAAAATAATTAGCTTTAAAATGATACCTAAACTGGCTTAATTGAATGAAAAATGAGGAAATTATAGAGCTTTTTCAAAATGCATACCAAAAATAAAAAAGCAAAAATTCTGAAAAAATCAAAATTTCAAAAAATTCTACAACCTTAAATTTTTATTCAAAAATCTAAAAAAAATTAATTTGACTTTATCTCATAGGTATCTATCCGTAAAAAAATATTGAACAAAATCCGAGACATGACGGCACGGCCGACTATTAAAATTAGGTGATTTGACGTGGAATGAGCCTGCTTGAAACTCGACCAGGATACCGCAGAAGCGTTTGATTCTTACAGAGATATAGCAGTATTGATTTTAAATAAATGTGACAAAAATTTCAAATAGAGCAGATCAACGATCTAATTAAATGGTGAAAATGTGGTTGCGGTAACGAGGGATGGTATAGCTTGACCACGGGGAGAGGGCGGGTGACCTTGAAGTGGAAACGGACCACTTTATTTTGGAATAGGTAGGATCAACAAGAAAATTATTTTCTTGTCACTGCCTGCGTGATCTCTCTCATCATACCTACTTCAAAATGAAGCGGTCCGTTTCAGCTTCAAGGTCTCCCGCCATTTCTCCGTGGTGAAGTTTTAATGAAAAAACACTGCCAGGTTGTCAAGATGATTGCAGAAGAAACAAGCATGCATAAAAAATACTGTTATGATTAACAGGCCAATAACACGAGAAGAAATACAAAAATTGGCTCAAATCATAAAAGAGTAAAAAAAAAAATGTTGTGATAAATATAGCAGAAAGTGAATATAGTAGTAATTTGTCAGGATTTACACAATAAAGGTCTTCAAATTGAGCTAAATTCGGCAAAAGTAAATAACAGGCAATGAATCACAAACGTTTGAATATGATCCCGAGACCAAACAGGGCAAATTTCGTTATGGCACACAAAAAGCTTTCATCGTTGTAAGTAAGTACGCAGGAACAGATCCAGACTGAAAATATTTTTGTTTGTTTATTTATTCATTCCCTCGACAGCCTTTGCAAAACATATAAATAATTTATTCCAAATTCTGAACAGACAGTATGAATCAGTAGAACGAACCTTTTACAAAAATGTCTAGGATTGATTTCGAAACAGTTTCGGCTATTCCGATCGGAAATTGCAGACAATTGAATTTTATATCGCGATAACAGTTCGAGAATATATGGCAACGAAAAATAATTCCGTGCTTCCATACACATACCTACCATCCCTAGCTTTTTTTTTCAATTTTTATCTGCTTAAAACTCTTACTTGGAATGGTTTACATACATTTTAGGCTTGAAATAGTTCGCCGTTGCCATATTTATTAAGTTATTTAACGTCCTGTTTATGGGATATTTTGCAGATATGTGAGCAAAATACGACCTTACTTGACATTACTTACATTACTTGTACAAAGTAACATTACAGAAGGCATCTCTGATCAATTTTAAGCAAATCATTTTAAAATAGTTTAATTTTATGAAAAGTAAGCTCGCAAAAAACTTACTTTCTGTATCTACCCATGCTGGATCGTTGCTTGACTGATTTGTCTGAAAATAGCTGTCAATAAATAAACTCTGATGTCCAAATAGTGGCTCTAACTGGTTTTCTCAAGAAGAAGGACTATTTAACTTGTGAAAAATAGCTTTAGTAAAATGATATACCCATTACAGGTTTTTGTATGCAGTAACTAACAAGCGTCCTGTTTTTGGGCTACTGGGCATAAATGGGTTAAATAAGCATATTTCCGGTACTGTTATCAGCAGTGGAACAACGGTTGGAAACACTGAGTAACGTCCCAAGGATCAGGAAATATAGGTGATGGTTTTTAATTTTGAGTACATTTCATTGCTTTAGTTATTAAATAAGAAATTAATACACTTCGAAAGGAAAGAAAAACTTCGAAAGAAATTAATACTACTACGTTTGACGAAGACACAGTGCGCAAAGAGGTGAGGAAAGTTTACTCGAAGCTCTTTTATGCTGAAATTATGTTAGAAAACAAATTTATCCCCTTCCCCTCTCTTTAAAAAGTAGGTATTATGAAGTTTTAGTTAATTGCAAAAAATAAAGATCTCAGCAAATTTTTGAAAAACCGTTATTTGCTTTTTTCGAACAATGTGATGGGGTTTTCTAAAACTATTTTTAGTTTGCAAAGTTATAAATAACAGAATTCGAGTTCAACTCTAAAGTAAATGCTTCGGTATTGTAAGGTTCCGGGATGCGGAAACTGTTTTCAAAAATTTAAAGTATGAGGTGAATTCCTTATTGTAAAAAATGCTTAAGTGCCCAAAGCATTTAATGATTAACATTGCCATGGTGTTTAAATTAGAATAAAGACTTTCCTAGAGAGAGACTTTCCTAAAGACTCCTTTAGAGAAATTCACCAGAAAGGCCCTTTCAGAGTAGGGAAATTTACATCCCATTATTGATGCTACTTAAGAACTTGAAGTCTTCCACTTATCCCAATTTTATTTTGCAATAAAATTAATTATATTACCGTGTAAATCTTAGATAAAAGACTGCGTATGACTTGCTGAATTTTACAATAAATTTAATAACTATCGGCGTTTTTTTAAAATATTTTCCTTCATTTGTGAAGTAAAATTATCAATGCAATCGAATCTTTTGTACTATTGATGAAGCGGTAAAAAGCGTTATTTTTCTAACTCTTCCTTATATTAATTATAAACTAGTAAATACATAAATACACAAGTAAAATGTTTCTTACTGTACAACTATGAGTTTCATTTTACAAAATGAATAAGCAGTTGAACATAATTGTATTGTTGCAACGAATAGTAATAGAAAATAAATTTATTTTCTTATATTACAAATTTAAATATACTTAAATTAAAATAAAACGAAAATAAATTAATAAGTAAATCGGATTCTGTGGCACATTTTAATTGATTAAATGACTGTTTAAGTACCAGCTAGAATTATATATATGTCGATGTACCTCCCAACTTTAAACATGATCACATAATCAGACGAATTTCTCCAAGCACAGTGAAAACCAGATTCGAGAGTACAAAAGATTTCATTCATGTTAAAGGAAAATAAATGTGTGTCTAAATTATAAATAGTACTTACTGAGATTACGGTATCCAAAACTTGAATGACAAATTATGGAAGAATGCACTTCAAAAATAAAGTAAACAAAAGCAATCCAAACCTCTCTTAATACAGAAAAACGCATTAAGCGTCTTTCTGCATTAATTTTTCATACAGCCAATAACTCAAAAATGACTCTCGCATATCATCACGTTGAGAGCCATGAAGATTTAATTTTCGTATTCATTTTATGGGTCGCCAAAATAGGTGCCACAATTTAAGCTTTATTGTACCCAGGTAGCACAGAAAAACGTTTAAACGTTTTACAAACGTTTTTAATCCGTTGTCACAACGTTAATAACCATTTTACAACCTTTAAAAAACGAAGTGTGCTACTTGGGTAGTAACTATTACTCGCATTAGTCACGGCAAGAAAAACGTTTAAACGTTTTACAAACGTTTTTAATCCGTTGTCACAACGTTAATAACCATTTTACAACCTTTAAAAAACGAAGTGTGCTACTTGGGTAGTAACTATTACTCGCATTAGTCACGGCAAGAAAAACGTTTAAACGTTTTACAAACGTTTTTAATCCGTTGTCACAACGTTAATAACCATTTTACAACCTTTAAAAAACGAAGTGTGCTACTTGGGTAGTAACTATTACTCGCATTAGTCACGGCAATCATACGCTTACTTCGCATTAGTCACGGATTCACAGTGCTCGTCAAATCTAATTTTAGACCAATAAAAAAAGGGGGGGGGGAACTGAATTCATGTGAAGAAGTTTATTTTAATGGTTTCACTTCCGGCTTCAATCTGTTCTGAGTCACCTTGCTATTTTTTAGGCGTAATGCAACTTCTTCTTAGATTTCTGGGTATTTCAGAATGGATATGAAACGTGCTTTTAACATTACGTTTCTTAGGTTTTAAGAGAAGTAACTGTTTGGTACATGAAAAAAAAAAGGGTAAATTAATGTCATGAAGTCTGCAACGCAAAACAAAAATCGCATTTTCCTTGTAAAAGTACGTACATTGAGACTTTTCTTTTTTTGACGAAGTAGTTTGTTAAAATGAAATCGACACTAGAAGAAATGGTTATTGTGGTAAGATGGAGAGTTGCATTTGAATACTAACTAACCGCTCATGAAACATAAAAGTATTTGATAATACGAGACTTGTTCATTTAACTTTTAATAGTAAATAGCATATCTTATAGTAAATTTGTATCTAATTGTCACCTGTACACTTGAAATCCAACCCCCTAAACAAGGCACAAATTTTCAATGAATTAGAGTAGGAAGATAAGCAGTTTTTGAAGCGAGTTGTTTTATTTTTAAGTTTTGGGATTGGAGAACTGGAAAGTATCTATGCATGTAGCACATATAGTATTTTTTTCAGAGTCGTATTACTTCACTGTTACATCAAATGCCGATTATATGTAATGCAAGTAATACAGTTTCGATCTGAAACTAAGTTCTCTGTTGACCTTGATTAATGTAAAAAACCGCTTTATTCCAATGTCGATGTAACATTTGATTATCTGAGTTAGATTTAACGATTTCCATCTGACATCAAAACTGTTGAAATTTAATTTCGATGCAACATGGAACATATTCGTTTGACTGTCATTAATGCAAGAAGAATCCGAATCATACTGTATCACCGTAGCATGGGATGATGTACAGTCGATTGGAATGAACTTGATGTGGGATGGAATTTCAAAACACAATGTCGACATTACATAGATCGCACACTCTTTGTTTGACCTTGATTAATTTGAAGGAAAATTTGGATTTTTAGCTTTGAGGAAAAATGGAATTCATAAAATGTTATTTCAATATCACACAGAACGTGTTCCTGGATGAAATAACTTGATGTGTCCCTTGTAAATAAGCCCTTCGTATTGTACCACTGTAAAACGGGATTTTTAAAATTCTATTGTAATGGTTATAATGTGGGACTGGAATATTGACAACATAATTGCAATGGAACATGGAGCGCATTCTTTTCATCTTGATTCATGATATGAATCGATTCGCACGATTTCAACACCTAATGTAATCTTGAGGATAGTGTTTCACTATCACTCAGGATATGTTATTAGTAGCTTAAATAGTCTAAATTTTTCTCAACATAGTCTTCTTTAAAGGAATTAAATATGTTACAAGGTAATTAATTTTTTTGGTAAAAGATAAATGATTTACAGAATCATAATTTTGACAGTATAAAATATTTACCGACCTTGATACAATATTTACCGTGTTAAGTTTTACTAAACATCGTTAAGTACAGAAGAATTCATACTTAGTGTTAATAATTGTGGGAAAAATATTCTTAAATAAATAAAGTTTAGAGTTTTATACTATGCTCAAACACAAAGTCAGAACCTTTTTCAGGACAAGTCAATACAATACAATTTATTTGTGCATTATCCCTGCTGGAGTTTGCTAGGAAAGTAAAATAAAATTTGTTTGAGAAAAAATTATAAAATTTTCATTTTTGCGATTTAATGTTACGGAACTCTTTTTTTCTCCTGATTAGAGAATGACATTTGAAGTTAGTTTTTATACTTACGTGCAGTTTTGTATGTACAACATGTAACTAAAATTGTTCAAAACACGTCACTATTTTTGGAAACGTTTTCCGACAGACGCCTGCCCCCCCCCCCTCATTTCTGTAATTTCGATTTCAGTTGTTTATTTTATTGCTTAAATATATTCCTATTCCTCTTAGAATGTGTTAAATAAGCTAATTCGAAACATTCCCAGAGATACAGCACTGAACGCAGCGGGGTATACGAACCCTCGAACAGCTGAGTCGCGCGCTCCCTTCCTTCAGTCGAATAACAGCGAACTTTATATCTGAAAAAGTTCGGCGATTGTTCCAAGCAATATTTGGAATTCGCAGACGTGCTTTTTACATATATATATATATATATATATATATATATATATATATATATATATATATATATATATATATATATATATATATATATATATATATGTGTGTGTGTGTGTGTGTGTGTGTGTGTGTTTGACCGAAAACTTTAAAGCTTGTTATTACGATTTTTCCGAACTGGCGGGCGTGATTGTAAAAATAATAGACTAATCAAAACAAACCAAGGCTTGTTAGTTACATTTTTTTTTCCTTTCTATTTAAACTAAAAGCAATAAAAAAAAAAGAAAGAAAGAAATCTCTAATTGTTTTTTACGAAGTTGTATTTTTTTTTTTTTTTTTTACAAAAAGCATTTTTTTCAATTCAAGAAAAAAAACATTCAAATTTAAAAATTTGTTCAGTTTTTTTAGTTTATACAGAAGAAAAATGTATGAAAATTGAAATCGCTAGGTACCTTTACCGAGTAATTTCTACGAACAATGAATGTGATGATGCATCTGAAAATTAATAGCCTACATAAAATATAGTTTTCAGAACCGTTTCTGACCGTCTCTGTATGCTTGTTATAACTTTATGTTGTTACTTAACTATGTTGCTTTGATGTTATGAAAACGAAAATATGTTTGTTTACAAAGATGATAATGAATAAATGTTTTGATTTTAAACTTATTTACTCTGTCTGTTGCGAGAGCAAAGAAAGTGTCAGAGTACTTTCTCTTTTCCGTTTACCGGAGATAAAACAAAGACGAAAGTCCAAAGCATCATGCCCCGGAATAAAACAAGAAACCTTATCGCGGAATGTATTCATTAGTTTTATAATGTGGAGGTAAGCAAACACAAAACAAGATGAAAAACAATGCCAAAAATATGAAATTCAGCCTTATCTTCAGACAAACTTATATTCTAAATATATCTCTTGACGGTTGTATGAAAAATGTTATAAATGAAAAAAGATACATAGATTAATATTTAAACCATACCGTTATAGCAAACATTTATTGTAACTCAATTGATCTTGTTTGGATTGTTATGTCAGGAATTTATTAGCAATAATTTAAATTCCATAGCTTGGATATACAGATGAATGTAAATTAAATAGGGGTGTTGACACCTCTCTGTGGACAAAACTGCATTTCATCCAAATGTGCAATACTTGTACGGATAAAATAAACAAATGACTATTTAAATCGTTTGTATTATTCTAATGAAAGGAAATTAAAATTTTATTGTAAGTCGAATAGCAAATATTACTAGTTAAGAAGCATGACAAGCATGTAGTGTGTAAGCTTTAGTTCTTACTGACAATGAAACGTAATCTATACATTAAATTCAAAAACCCTTAATTCAAAAAAATATTCGTTGGTCAAGAAACAGTAAAAATCTGGAGTTTATTACTTTCTTGGTAACGTTAGTTACCACATGACGCTCTTGTTTCCCGATTTAGTGAATAAATAAAATAATATCCTAAGACTCAATATAAATGTATCATATACATTTATGCGAAACATACATTTGTGCGAAAGCATTATTATAATAATGAATTATTGTGAGCCAACACTGCTTTTAACAGTGAATGATGCTTTAGAAAAAAAACGCGAAAACTTATTATTATTGTTGCTTTGGTTATAGTATCCGAATATTAATATTGTTGTTAACTAAGATTGAACTAAGACAGAAACACAAGATTATGCAAAATTGCGTGTTAATAGCTTTTTTCTTTTTTTACAATCTCCTAAAGTTTTCTCTCATTTCAGTTGAAAAAATAAATGCATAAATAACTATTGCGCTTTTTAGTATTTATGAAATGTTAAAAATCTGAAAAGCTAACATGCGTCAGCAATTTGTTTCAAACAATAAATCACGCTGAAATTTGGGGGAAAGAAGTAAGTAACAATTGATTTGTATTGTTTTATTTTGTTTCAGCTAACCAATCGATGCAATAAAATAATTTAGAAAGAATAATACTCTTCAAAAAACTCCCAAAATCATTTATGATAAATTAGCTTTAAAGAAAGAAAACATTTATCTGGCCAAGAATACAACTATGAAAAGTCCATTTTCCGAAATATTTATTTAAAATGTTTTAAGATAGCAATCGAAGTCAAGCAAAAATCAAAAGTAAATGTTTGTCTTAAGCCGAAACTATTTAGGTTAAGAATCAACATCATACATATCAAACTGTATAATGTTGCTTACACGTGCTTCTCAGTTGCTTTTTTTCAATACGAAGGAAACTCCTGCTTCTGGACTCAAAGCCATCAGTGCAATGTATAAAAATAATAACGTAATAATTGCTGCTTTAAATCGCCGATTAGGTTGTTTGTGAAAAATCGTAAAAGTTGTGAAGTAAATCTTTAGTCACCATCTCACCCGTGTTTTTCCATAGAAGATCAAGTTTGCTTCATAAATCGTTGTGATTATGGATTTACTACACAATTTTTATGGTTTTGCACAATCAACCCAACTGCCAGTTTACAGAGCGGCTCTGGCTGAGCTATGACCTTGACAATATTTACCTCGTTTTCGGATAATAAGGAAGGTAATTGGCACTGAGTTGAGTTAGGTTACTTTCGTAGTAGTTTTGCTAAAGTACTTCAACTCAAATAAGCTCCAATAATATGTTCCTTTTTTACTACTCACCGAAAAGAGGTAAACGCTGTCAAGATCACAGCTCAACTAACCAGAGTCGCACTATAAATACGTACATTTTACGGGATTAAATTGCATTGGACAGATACAAATTTACAGCATGAAGCTAACAACATTCTGGCTGCAAAGAAGTTAATTCTGACAAATCTAACGTTTGACATAAATTCGATAATATTCAAATGTCATATAAATGCTTTGGTGTTTGAAATTACTTACTCAGATCAAGAAAATAGACTTATGTAAGAAAAGTTTACTCAGAAGCACTTACTTGCATTTTAAACTACTAATTAGAGTCAAACGACGTTGGTTTTGCCAATGTGTGCGGCTAGAGCAAAGGTAATTATTTCAGTTTACAAAAGAATTTGTTTGGAAAGTAATTATAACTGCACTTTCTCCTTATACTTAAGAGCTACTGAAAATTAATACGCCAATATTCTGCCTTCTAAAATGGATGCCGTGCTTCCATAAGTGCCGAAAGAGAACTTCGGTGTTTCTGAATTTTCCAAACTACATTATATATAAAGAATGTTTATATTCTTACTTAAAAACGAAACAACCAAACGTTTTCAGATACATTTTCAGAGACGAGTAAATGTTGTCCTTTAAAGTGCACCGTTTATGTCAATATTTGAATAGTTGTTCTAAAATGGGAGCATTCCAATGTGCCTAAGTATTTATTATATACTAATATTTGTCAAAGCTGCAACATTGTTTCTTGCAAGAGTGAAGCTCCAGCATGTTCCGAAGATGAATTGTGATTTTCAAGATCTTAACACGTTATCCATATATGCAGATAAATATACTGATAAAAGTCGCATATTAATCAAGTTTTATTAAGGAAACTTCTAGTGCAATTTTTAAACTTGCTGACAGGGAGAGGTCGTAATCTCGTTTTTACACAACATTTTATAGGAACTCAAAGTTATTATAAAAAGTTCCCATGATCTTAAATTACTGCTAAAAAGTGCATTTATTTATCGCAAACTACTTCTTAATGTAAAGCTTTAATTTTAGTCTCTGGAAGGGAAAAAAAGTCCATGAAGCAACAAACGGGTTTTTAATTAATAATTGCCAATGTTCGCAATACACAGATATAAAAGTAAGTTACTTTTACTCAAGTAGCTGGTTTAAGTTTTTTATCAAAATTTTTTTTTAAAAAATCCCTATACTTACATAGTATCAAAATAAAATTGGTACAATAAAATAAAATGCTATTATGATTTGACTATTAATTTAGCAAAAATATGTAATTACAATTTATGGCTTCAGTTTTGATTTTTAATTCCTACCTACATAACCATAAACACAAACGCAACAGTGAGTTTAGAAAACAGAATACTTTGAAGTTCTAAGAAAGCATTAGAATTGTTTATAATTTTCAGAAAGCTTTTCTTCGAAAAAAAATATTTCTTTAAAAAGTTATAATGTCATTTAACAGAATTTCTTCACAGGTAACAAAGAAATTATACTTTGGCAAATCAAAAACAGTTTTTTTACCTTGATTGGTAAAATAACAAGCAAATAAGTAAACTAGATCATAATCTGTAGTTTCCGTTTTTTCACTTAATCTGTAGTAAATATAACTACTAAAGCAACGACAAAATTCTGCGCTTGCTAACTATGCTCAATAATTTAGTTTTGCTTATAGCGAGTGAGGAACAAAACTTGCAAATGAAGTTTTGTTACTCATTCCAGTCTGGAACAACCAAATCTGCATCTTGAATGCTTTAAATCATACAATAAATAAGGGTTGATTTAAAGTCTGAAAGTTAAGCGGAAAAAAAAAAGAAATAATAAATCCAAAAGGGAAATTACGTGCCGTAACTACGCTGCGCAATCAGCAAAAAAAAAAAAATCATGACTTGGAAGTTAAAAAGTTGCATTGAAAAGATAATTAGTAGAAAAAAAAAAAACAGTACACTCTTCACAAAATTCACGATTCTACTGCAGCATCTACTGTGACAACCGGAATCGGCCATAATGCGATAGATTCATTTTCATTTGTTTCGAAATTTTCTGTTGTATTTGAATTATTTAGTTTTAGGTTATTTGATAATGTTGTGTATCAAAGAAACCTTTGGGAAACAATTACTTTGTATTAATAATTTAATTCAATATTAACTTACATTAAATTTTAATAATTTATAAGGAATAAATGTTTTCTATTTGTAAAAACGTTGTATTTATCTTTTGTTATTAGTAATATAGAAAATATTTCTGAATTTCTTTTTATTCTCTAAAATTGAAAACATTCAGTTACATGATATACATTTACTTCTGTCACTACTATAAACATCAATATATATTTGTTTAGAGTGTAAATTTCTGAAACGAACCAAGAATTAAGAAGTATTACTGTTGTTTAGTTTTTTTTTTAACTCAATTTTTTTAAAATTAAATTGCAGTTTCAGTACCACATTAGTAGACTTTTAAAGAAATAAAGAGCTATAAAAACTTAAGAAGTACTGCATAAATTAAAAGTTTTAATATTACGAGTTATTCATAAAGTTAAGTTTCTTTCACATAAACTGTTCAGGAAATTCCTGATGGCCGGCAGTTTTAGAATTTAAAAGAGCTTTTTTAAGGAAGAAAGTTAACTAAACGCTACCAGTTATGTGAAGCAATAACACTATAGAATAGTGATGTTGGTTCACTACTTAAAAAAAAACCTCTTAAAATTACGTTTTAATTAAGCGTTTTTAGCACTGAAATCGCATTTGAAATTCAAAAGAAATATTGTAATTACCTTGACATCGAGTACCATACGAATGATGTTGGTAAAAATTCACTAAATTTCGAAGTTTGTCAGTTTTCGTTTTCGAAATTTCACAAACAACCCCAGTTTATAAAACCACAATTATATCAATGAAACTCATCACCGATATGGTTGCAGCTAAGTTCTTCTAGATTCAACTAATTTCTTGGTGAAACATTGAACAATATTTTAAATAGTGTATGTAATATAGACTGAAACTTGAAATATAAAGCGTGAAGCGCAATCGCAAAAATGAAAACGTATAAATACTTCGAAAATATTCCGGTACTTGCTTTGATGTGTTAACTATAAGCTTAGGAGAATCACAGTTACATCTTTAGGAGAAAATCGAGCACATGTAAAAAAAAAGAAAGAAAGAAAAAAAAAAAGGGAGAAAGTAAATTCAATCTATAAAGCCTCGTTTCTAAAGTAAGAAATCAACTTTTAGTTAAATGCCCTTTTCTTGAGCTGACCTTAGGAAATTTTATTAATCATTAAAAGGAGCCATTCATCAGTGGTGCATAAAACTTCAACTTAAAATGTTACAATTTATACAGAGTTTATTTTTAAAGAGAATCACATTTGGCGTAAATTTCTGCTCAATCGGAACTTGTTTACTCACGCGTGATTTTTAAGCTGATATGAACTCGGTTCTACTCATTTTAATCATAACTTCCCTAGGACAATAGAGCGAAAATTTGAAAACTAGACTGATAAATAAATAAATGCATTAATTAATTAAATTAAAAAATAAGTTTCTACATAAATTACATACAGTACTCTAGTCAATTATAATGTGAAAAGAGCAAATCGTTCTGCAATCAAGAAGACTGCTGTTATAATCATGCATAGTTTCAATTAAACAAACCATAACCGATGAAATAATCTATCTTCAAAAATTTGGTTTACCAATTTTATACAGAGACAGCGATTTAGCTCCTAAACGCTATCCTGCCTTTCTTGAAAACGTTTACTATACAGTAATGTAAACATTAATATTGAGCCATGAATGAGAGAAGGGTTAAACATTTTCCTGTTGCGTATAAATAGCTTCATTATCAATTTGTTTGGAAATTTTTATTTTGCTCAAGCGTGACTGCTTAAGAGTCTACCGATTTTTTCCGTAACTTTGTTGCAATGTGGTGTTTACCTTTCGTCTCTTCTGCATACAATGGAGTGCATTTTTATTTGAAATGATGGTCTCGAATGTGCGTGCATAATTTGCATGCCAAAAAACAAAAAGAAAGAAAGAAAAAATAGTTCGTTTACTGTCTGTGAATAAAAAATGCCATCTAACAAATTCGTGAATTTAAAAAGTTAACTCTATAATGGAGAAGTTTTTTACTCGCTTGGCGAAGCTTTGATTTGCCATGTACTTCGTTTTTAAATCAATCCAATTCTGATGACAGAAAAAAGTCTATTGGAAAGTGCTACAAAACTCATGATTGCTTAAGATTATGTCATTTAATTAAGACAAGCTGACGTTTAAATGAAGAAACTTTTATACGAAGACATGCATGGTGGTCTTCTAGAAAGTTAACCTTAAGTTGACAATGTTTCCCTCTTTCCAGGTAACAGGAAAGGGTAATTGTCGTGGATTTGGGAGTTGGAATACTTTTGCAAAGTGACTACTAAAGTTTCCCAACACAATTTAATGCCAATTACCCGAAGAAGAGGAAACATTACCCATGTCGGAGGTCAAATTTTTAGATGAGCCCAACAATGTCTGGTTAAAACGGTGAGACTATTAACGTGTACGTTTTAGAGTGAAACTCACTTGTATGGCAATAAAGGTTTGAGCTATTGTTGATTTTTATGACTGTATTATCGCTCTCGTTTTTATGTCTAAGCATCAGTTTTATTTGCTGATATAGACAGTAAATGACGCATGAGAAGTTGAAGAGTTACTGACAAAGGAAGCTTAAAATTAGGGTTTAGATCTCTCGAAAATAGAAAACGGATACTTTGCATGTTTTTCGAACGTTATATTTGGAAAATACTTTTCCTTCTCCTGTGAGGCTCCTTGTTTGCTTTAAGCTGTACATTTAACTTTCTAAGTTCGAACTTTTACTTTTTCAGAAAAATAAATTATCTTCACCTCCACTTTGTTTTAACCCACATTTTAAAAATTTTTTGACTACACTGTAAAAAATTTGTGTGACTTTACTCTGTAAAAGCAGTGGCAGCATAGCTACCTCTAATGCAATTTAGTAACTTAACTGACAAAACTGGTATAACGTTACAAATCGCTGATAACGTTACACCAGTTTTATCAGTCAAGTTACTCCATCGCATTGGAGGTGGCTTTAGATGCAGAATTATGCCAACTCTTTTACGGAGTAAGGTTACACCACTTTTTTTTAGTGTAATCAGACATAAACAGAAATCTGGCAATAACAATTATATTAATACTGATTAAACAAAATAAAAAATGGGGAAATTTTAATGAAATAATTATCAAAAATCGAAAAGTAAAACCGCTAAGTAAACCATAACTTTTAAGAAATTATAGCAATGACTTTATTAAATCTGTAGTGGACTGATTTAGAGGCTAAATTCTTGCCTTGAATCAGCAGTTTTCAGTAATTTATTGAATTCGTCGATTCTTCACTACGTTGATCATTCATTTTATTTATACTTTAGGAGAAATTTTTCGTTACTTTCCGCATTATATACAAAGTTTTAAATGGGAAACTTCAGATAATACTTTGCTCTCAGTTTAAAACTGAATTGACTGGGATGTACGAAGGTACTCTTTTTGCTCAAATTATTAATAAAATTAATATTTACTGCTTAGTTTTTACAAATCAATTAGGAAACGCCGCATGAGGTTGAAATTAATGTGAATGGGACAATTTGTGAGGGAGAATAATTTCTTGGTAAAACGAAAATAAGAACATTGTCCCTGATGGATGCATTTTAAGTAGAAAACAGAAGAATAAATAAAGTAAAAGTTACTAATAACTAGCTTAATATGAAACGTCTTTATAATCATGTAATATGAGTACAACTGAAAACACTTAAAAGGTGATCTACTAGTTTATCTAAGTTAGACTGCAAATGTATAGCAAAAATAAAAAACTTTAAAAATTGCATTTTAGCTTCAGTGTGTCAGATATATTCTGAATAAAAAGAAAATCTAGTGAACTAATAGAATCAAAATTTTGGATAGCAAATTCGTAAACACCAGACTATGGTGCATTTTCATAAAGGCTGAGTTATTAACATGTGACGCGACGAAACTTACGTAATAAAATTTAAAAAGTGGTAAACATTTAGTAACAATTGTGATAAAATAAAATATTTACTACGGAAGAAAAGAATATACCATGCACGAAGAACAAAATAAGTAACTGAGAATTACAGGAAATCTCGCAATACACCACATTAGCTCAGCCTCAATTTACTTTCCAAAGGGGTCATTCCACGTCAGTTCACCCGGTCATGTAACCCATGTCCTCGGATTTTGATAAAAGTTGGTGTACTTAATATTTTTATGGTGGTAAGTAACCATATGAATTCTTTTGCCCATATGTGATTTGGTTTTTGTTTTACAGGCCGTCAAACTTTTCAAAAAATTGCATTTTCTGTCAAACGCTAAGCCTAATCTGCATGTATACGTATCTCTTCAGTAAATTGTGACGGGTGCAGAAATCTTTCAATATTTCCAAAAATTCTCAGATATGTTGCTGAAAGTATGAGGATTTAATAAAAAAATACTTGAAATTTATATAATATAATTTTGTTTGAATAAAATTTGCATAAACTACGACAAGCACTTTTTTTCTTGTGCAAAACATGAGTTTACTTAAGTGGCATTTCACGAAAAGGCGGAGGTCCTATTCAATAATGGAAGCATTCGAAATGAGCCTGAAGGTGTGTTCTATCATTGCAAAGAATAAAATTAGTGGTTTTTTTTCGTTTTCTCGTTGCTATTGCACAATATACACATTTCAGTACCAAAATTTTTGAAAAAAAGTTCTAGTCGTTTTCCTAACCTAAATTTCACTGAAAAGCAAACATACCTTTATTTTTAAGTGTATTTACAGCCCTATTATGCTACTTAAAAATCATCTTAATCCCTTATTAAGCAGAAAGAAAAGTGAGAAATAATTTATGACTCCCAAATTCAGTTGTTAAGTTCAGCAAAATATCAGTTGTAGAAAAAAGATGTGCAAAACATGAATTTACTTTAGTAGCTTTTTTATGAAGAGGCGGAGGTCATATTCAACAATAGAAGCATTCGAAATAAACCTAAAGGTGTGTTCTATCATTGCAAAGAATAAAATTAGTGGCTTTTTTTCGTTATCTTGTTGCTATTGCACAATACACAGATTTTAGTACCAACATTTTTGAAAAAAGTTCTAGTCATTTTCCTAGCTCAATTTTCGATATTTTATGTGTAAAGTAAGCAAAGATCATGCTTTTGTACCATACAAACGTATTATATTTATTTTTCATGATTTAAAATTGTATTGAATGTGCGAAGAAGAGATAGGATAGCACAATGTTTGAAGAAAAAAAAATAATGAAAAATATGAGTTTCTGAATATTATCGGATTGTTTGTCTTTGAAGTGTTTGTGTGATCCTGTTTTCAGCAAATTTAAGGAATATACTGTTTGATATTTTAACGCTCGACCTTCCTTACATTTGCGCATGTATCAGGTCTCTTCTTATTTTATCAAAATATGGGTCATAATGATAAGAGGGATAAAGAATGTGAGTGGGTTTTCTATTTTAGTTTATTTAATTTTCATTGGATTCGCTTATCAGAAAGGCTGGTTTGCGCTGATAAATTAATAATAGAAGATAATTAAAAAGCTAGAGCCCCGGACAGACATAATTCAATAAAAATAAACTAGAAATTTCAGCATCCAGTGAAGAGCAAATACAACTTTCGACACTTAATATTGGATTTTAAAAGAAAAAAATTGAAAATTTTCAAGTAAGTGACTATGCTGGACTTGAAGCAAGACTATCTTTTACCTAAGAAAGGACTATTATCTTTACTAAAACCAAGAAATTGTAAGATGTTAGATGAAATAACAACGTCAAACGGTCCGTAACATAGGATTCTGGAAGATGTTACCATTTTCTTCAAAAGGAGATTGAATATGTACAAAATAAGTATTCCGAATATTTCATGATAACGTGACTTCAACAAGTACTGTCCGACGTCGGAAATGCAAGGAAGGTCGAGCGTTAAAACATCAAACAGTATATTCCTTAAATTTTCTGAAAACAAGATCACACAAACACTTTAAAGACAAACAATCCGATAATATTCGGAAACTCATATTTTTCATTATTATTTTTTCTTCAAAGATTGTGCTATCCTATCTCTTCTTCGCACATTCAATACAATTATAAATCATGAAAAATAAATATAATACGTTTGTATGGTACAAAAGCATGAGCTATGCTTACTTTACACATAAAATATTGAAAATTAAGTTAGGAAAATGACTAGAACTTTTTTCAAAAAATGTTGGGACTAAAATCTGTGTATTGTGCAATAACGACAAGAAAACGAAAAAAGCCACTAATTTTTTTCTTTGCAATGATAGAACACACCTTTAGGTTTATTTTGAATGCTTCTATTATTGAATATGACCTCCGCCTCTTCATAAAAAAGCTACTAAAGTAAATTCATGTTTTGCACATCTTTTTTCTACAACTGATATTTTGCTGAACTTAACAACTGAATTTGGGAGTCATAAATTATTTCTCACTTTTCTTTCTGCTTAATAAGGGATTAAGATGATTTTTAAATAGCATAATAGGGCTGTAAATACACTTAAAAATAAAGGTATGTTTGCTTTTCAGTGAATTTTAGGTTAAGAAAACGACTAGAACTTTTTTTCAAAAATTTTGGTACTTAAATGTGTATATTGTGCAATAGCAACGAGAAAACGAAAAAAACCACTAATTTTATTCTTTGCAATGATAGAACACACCTTCAGGTTCATTTCGAATGCTTCCATTATTGAATAGGACCTCCGCCTTTTCGTGAAATGGCACTTAAGTAAACTCATGTTTTGCACAAGAAAAAAAATGCTTGTCGTAGTTTATGCAAATTTTATTCAAACAAAATTATATTATATAAATTTCAAGTATTTTTTTATTAAATCCTCATACTTTCAGCAACATATCTGAGAATTTTTAGAAATATTGAAAGATTTCTGCACCCGTCACAATTTACTGAAGAGATACGTATACATGCAGATTAGGCTTAGCGGTTGACAGAAAATGCAATTTTTTGAAAAGTTTGACGGCCTGTAAAACAAAAACCAGATCACATATGGGCAAAAGAATTCATATGGTTACTTACCACCATAAAAATATTAAGTACATCAAATTTTATCAAAATCCGAGGACATGGGTTACAAAATCCTGTTTTCCTGGGTGATTTGACATGGATTGACCCAAAGGGGAAAGAGGAAAAGGTCATAACAGTCCGAACATGTATTCAAAATACTGTAATACTAGAATGTAAATTGTGCTGAAAACTAAGAGTTATGGGGTAGCGGTTGACCCCCTCCCTCTTCATTTCACCCCCTGAGCCGACATTCTTGCCAATGTCTTTCTGTATTTTAGCTCAGAATCATCAATTAAAATTTAGTTCTTCTTTGCAACTGGTCAATTTCTTTCGGTATAGCTTATTGAAGTTTGGTTTTGAAGAATGTATGTAAACTGTCTTTTTAAATGGACATATTTCTAAATTTTAGCATAACCTCATTAGCTGACAGATGAGCTAGTTCTATGAACATTGATAAATATCTCCTAACATTTAGTGGAAAAATTAAAAACTAATCTGCAAACCTGAAATTTAAGTTTTTTTTTTTCATTCTTTCAACGTTTAAGTAAAACAGAACTCTTCACGAATAAGTTATGAGTGAATAAATTTATTCACAATCTATATTCTCATTAAATATTCAGCGCATTAAATCCCTAAAATACATGATTGCTAGGCATAAATATTTTTTTAATCAAGTGTTTACATCGATATCTTTACGAAATTATTATTTTATTAAAAATTATTCAGCACAAAAAAATCATTCATGCGAACGCAATATTATTTTTCAAAAATGAAACGAAAACACTCTCGCATTACTCACCTAATTATCAGACGGAAATTTTATTTTCAACCGTAATGCAGTTTCCTTCTAAGAAATGCCAGAAACAATAGAAAATCCGCGCGTCATATCTTCATCCAGTTCATCCCATTCATTACACTGCCTTTTTTTTCTGCTCATTTTTTTTTCTTTTTTCATTCGACGAAAGTTATCCATATTAATGATTCTTTGAAAATACCTTATTACGAACATTGTGATTTGGTTTCCTCGGAGAAAAATAATTGCTCTCGAGCTTCCAATTCAAACAAAGCATTTCGCTGAGCAAACAATTGCTTATAAATGACAAAAGGGAGGCAAGTCCATAAGCAAGAGTATGATGATTTATTTTTAAAGTCACATCAGATGTTTGATTTAATTTCTTTATTGGATTTTGGGGAAGCTGATCAGACTTGTTATTTTGAAACTTAGTTCTAGTTTTCGTTTCGACAAGAAGCAATTCAATGCAAAAATCTGAAATGAATTTTATGTCGTATAAATGCTTTTTCTTTTTTCTTATTAGAACGTAATATAGAGTTAACATTTCATTTGATTCGGATAATTTAATTGCTATTTCTTCACTTATGAAAATTTCTTTCGTTACTTTTTTTTCTGCACAATTCAACAAGAGGGAGAAAGAAATATGTATGTTTTATTTCTGTTTTGAGAATTTATATCGAGGGATTATTATCTTTTTTTTTTTTTTTTTTCACTTATCTTTTTCAGTTTCATTTATAGATTTTTCACTGGCAAATTTATAGTTGTGAAGTATTTATTCCTTGTTACTTTTCTTTTTACAATGATTGAAGTCTACTGGTTAGAAAAAAATGCATGCATAAAGTAACCTTGAATTCCTCAAGTTTAAGAACTCCACTTTAATCAATTATAATTTTATATTGATATCTCTTAGTAAAAGAAAAATAAATAGAATGTTTAAGTACCAAATGATATTAAGAAACTTTTTTATACTTCATTTAGTACGGAACGAAATGCAGTCGTAAGTTTGACAAATGTCAGAGGATATTTTCGTACGTAATCAAGTTTTAAGCCCGTGTTTCGGTACACGTTGTTTTGTTCGCATGAACGAATGTAGGCATGCCTATCCTTCCACGAGCAATAAACCAATAAATAATTTAATAATTTAAAGCTATTAGATTTCATTCTGCAAATCCATGCCGTAGGAAAAGAGTGCTTTAAAGTGAAATTAATTCTTACCATCGTTATATAAAATACGAAAAACTCAAGAAAAAGTAAAGTATGGTGTTTAAAGCGAAAACAATTATATGATTAAATCAAATTTAAAAACTCCTGAAGCCATAAGGAAAAGATCGCATTAATATAAAAGCGAATTATTATTTTGCATTTATGATTTCATTTTCTTAAGGTTTAATATCATTTTAACTCGTGAAACCAAAATATGTTTCTTTCTTTAGCATTTAATACTAAATATATTTCGGAAACATTTTCAAGGTCATATAAGAACTTTTTTTCATCAAAGTAATTACTACTAACAAAATGTGAGATAAAATTTATGCTATTGTTAGGGAAATGTTTTTTAAAAGGGTAAGTAAAAGGTATATTCTTTTACTACGCCACCGATTATATAGCATCAATGTTGTGTGCACTTAATTCCCAACAAAAGAAGAACTGGAGACCTATAGACTTCAGAACATATTTTAAAACATGATAAATACATTCTGAATTTTGTCTAATATGTATTAAAACGCAGGAAATTGAAACACTACAATACAACAGCTGAGCTTCAGTATAAATCAAATTCAGAATGCTGTTCATGTTTGAGTTGAAATTTTACACATTAAGTAGTTGCATTTAATATAGCTTATTAAAAACTTGATATAAATTTCAAAAAAAATAATTTTGAGGAAATGCTTCTTTTAAATTTAATTTGAAATATTGAGTCAACACAGATTAATAACGTATTAAAGTTGTGAACTCACTGATACAATGCTTAATAGCAGCAAGTTTATTTACTTTCAAGTTTACTTTTTGCTTTCTACCTGGCTTATTATTTACAGGTATCAAGAGGGGGTTATTGTAAAAAACAAATATTGACCAATGAAATGCATGTAAATTCTCTCTTGGTACATATTTAGACAACTGACCCCTCCAAATCAAATGTCAGACCTGTTTTCTAATGATCCACCCACCAAGTTAAAATCAGGGCTATTTTCAGAATCAGAAAGATGAAAACAATTCGGAAATTAAGCTATATTTAATTGTTTTACTATCCTTTATTGCTCACATTGTCAAAAATGATTTTTCAAAATTCTGTACGATGATGGCTTAGGGGAAAAAAAACAAATGAATTAAAAAAAGAATAAAACCTATAAAAGTGATACAAATAATAGTCTGCTTTTACTTTTCCGCTGAGACTTGAGTTTTAAAAGTAAGTTTTGGCGAATGCAAAGAATACTAAATTGCCTTTCTACTACCATAGTGATTTATATCTTCATTTCTCTCTTACTACCTATACATTAACTTGAGCAGATATATTGCTATTCATCTCTAACTAAACATCGAGAAAATCGTGAAAATATTTGAATACGTTATAGATATCCTACGCTGTAAAAAATTAGTGTTGTGTTTATAGTATAATACAGCTAATTTTATAGTAATAAACTAAAAATTGCTAATTTTACAGTTTGTTACCGTGCATTTTACAGTTTTAAACTGGAACCTCTGCTGCCAGTATTATACTGTTGTTTTTACAGTATAATAGAGCTAAATTTTACGGCAATAAACTGTAAAATTTCTAACTTTACAGTAAGAAACTAAAATTGCTAGTTTTACAGTTTGTTACTGTGCATTTTACAGTTTTAAATTGGAACCTCGGCTGCCAGTTTTCAACTGTAAAAACAACAGTTCATTTTTTGCAGTGTAATCTTAGCAGCCGCTTGCACAAAAATCGTTTAGATGGACACATATATCAAGGAAATATAGAACGTACTCCCCCCCCCCCCCCCCACCTATTTGTAACGCCATACTTGTGAATAAATTTCCAAAACTGTTCGTAAAATGTTCAAAATGATCAAATACGCTATCCCTTCTATCGGAAGGGTACGTGGAGGGAAGGTGAATGCATGGCATTCAGATTTGTATGTGAATAAAAGTTCTACCAAGACTTACTGCTGGGTGAAATAAAAAAGAGTTCAGGCTTATTAACCGAAGAATTTTTTGAAAAGTGTTCAGCTCTGGCTGCGCAAAAACTTTGAAATAGAAATTTCAGAAAAAAAAATGAAAATAACTAAGTACCCCCCCCCCCCCCCCAATAAAAAAATGTGTATAAACTCTTCTTTTTTTTTTCATGCCTTCTTTTCTTTTCTTTCATTTTCTTTTTAATCTGCACTTTAAATTTTTTGCGCTTTGGACTTAGTGCTTAAAGATTTTCGCTCAAATTATTCTGTAACTAGTATATTATCTATGGAATTTATAAACATTTCTGCAATGAGTTGAAAATATCTTAAGGTATTCATTTACATTCAAAGACGTGAAAATGTTTTGATACGCAAAATTCGTTTTGTAAGAACTTTATTCGAGATATTGATCATATTAATTGAATATCTCAAGAAACAAAGCATACGTAAGCTAATATTTGCAAAATGCCAAAGCCAGTGCGCCCATATAAGAACTGAAAGTAACAACGTCATCTGAAAATTTTACCAATGTAAATTTTAAAAATGTTAGCAGTTTAAGGAATGCATTTCCAAAATTCTGATTTCCTAACATTGTTCAGTTCTTCTCAAGTTTTATTGAACCATCTACCATTTTATCATCTATAAATACAGTAACATTTTATTTAAAGAGAGTAACTTCAATTAACTATATTTTATACAGGGTTTTAAGGTTTTGAAATGGATAAGATGATTAATTTTAACAGAATTGAGAAGGTAACAACAGATTCGCAAAAAACATAATTTACTGTGACTTAATTAAAACTAAATAAATTAGCTGCAACATTTCGGATAAAATGGTATAACCATTTAAAAAATAAATCGAGACAGAACATTGAGTGATTATTTTAAGTATAACAAAATTTCAGACAGGTCCAGCTTAGATTTAATGCTTTTTTTTTGTCACTGACTTTTGACACTAATTTTTAGTGCCTTACCATTACTGCGTTTCTAAATATTTTTTGTGTATCATGTTTATTTTTGTTGAATATTTTGTAAAATTATACTGCAAAATAGCTTTTTTTTTCCTTAACAGTCTACAAAAAGGTTTTACATTGTGTTTGATATAGTGATACTTCCAAATTGAAAGTAATAATGATTTGAAAGTCTCCGAAAAAGGATTATTTGCATTAAAAATTAGTTTTAATCCTCGTGGATTTTCATTTTGTTTTTAAAGAGATTTTCTTTTAAAAAATAGTGCAGATGAAGCAAATATAGCAATGAGACTTTGGATAGAAGATTTTCTGATAAATCTAATGTAACTAAATCATGAATATTTTTTCGATTGAATACTCTTAGCATATATATGTTAAAGACGATATGAATGTTTGAATTGATGAAATTCATGTTACAACTTTTTAAAACTCATATGTAGTTAGAGTGAATAAATTTAAATATATACTCTTATATTGATTGATGTAACGCATTTATGTATTCAAAAGGAATAACTAATGTAGAAAAATGTTTTTTTTTTTTTATAACTATCTAAACTACTTTCAAAAAACAAAAAATCTTTGATTGATAATGCTTACATTTTTGTAACAGAAAATGACTTTTAAATGTTCGATTCGGTATCGGAATTATTTTAGTCCTAAACGCATTAGTTAATTATGTACTGAAATTTAATAATGGAAAAACTCTCAAGAAAAATGTACAGTAAAGTATTAAAAATAACAATTTCACTGCTTTTTGTAAACTTGACTATCAAAAGCAAAGGAACAATTGTATTCATGCTTTTTACCAGCGTTACCAGTGTTTTTGCCTCGTTTTTTTTTTTTTTTTTTTTTTACAAAAAAGTCTTTTCTGCTTCTTTTTTTAAATTGAAGGAAAGAAAATGAGTTTAATTGCACTAGTATTACATTTTACAGTGAGAAAATTTCTTTAACATCCTTTCACTTTATAAGTCTTATAAAAAGTAAATTTAAAAACAAATAATTATTATTATAATGCGGAAAAATGGGAAACCACCATTCATGTAAACTTTATAAAGATTTAAATGCAAATTCAGTAATATTTTTTCTCGTGTTTCTCAAATAACATTTACAAGCATTTTAATGATTAATATATTTAACACTGCATACTCCTAAATACCTCTTTTTGTCACATGAGTGAATATTATGGACAGTTTTGATAATAGTGTTTCTGTACAATGCATAGAAAAAAAAAAAACATTATTTTCAGGTTAGGGATAGACGTTATTGATATAAGAATTTTAATTTACCTAGACAAACAATTCAAAGCTTACAAAAACAAATTATATTACAGATATGTAGAAATAAATTAATCACCTACGTAACCTTTAAACGAATGTTTAATAAACTTTTAACATTATCTGAAAATGCTTCAAATAAGTGCCTAAATGCATTCAACCTAATCTGAACATTTAAAAAAAGTTTCTGCACCATGATACGATTTTTTACGAACTCAAAAGAATTCTCAATTCAATATGTATCATGGTTTGTTTAGAAAATCGAGAGTTATTCTCTTCGTCAAAATACACAACAAAACATAAATAATGAATGAGTTAAGATTACAGTTAATTACCTACATGCCCGAGGTCGTCGACTGGTGCACGGAATACAACGACGAGTGATAGTAGGAAGAGGCATCATTGGGCAAGGAATGCTGTCCTCCGGGGCCCACGGGGGACAAGGGGGCGTAGGCCCCGTACTGGACCATGTCGTAAAGTTTCATGTCCGCTTTGTTCTCGCTGGCGATGATATTGTTGATGGAAAACGGGTGATTCGAAGGGTTGAAATGAGGGTCTGTTTTCAACTGTCCCGCGGCGAGCATCCCCGAGTGCAGGACGGCCGCTTCGGTGAGATTGCGAGGATGGATGGCGGCGAGCTGGTGCTCGAGGGCCGCGTGGTGCATGCCCCCTTGTCCGTTGATGGGCGGGCTGCAGCAGGAGGGGTCCTCGGCCTTGCACGCGTCCACGAGGTGCGAGTTGCCGTGGTGGGGCGTCATCTGGTGGGCCCCGTAGCCGCCCTGCGGACCCATGGCGTGGGGGCTGCTGTTGGGGGTGCCCCGCTGCACGTGGTGGTGGGGTTGCTGCAGGTGGTGCTGCTGGTGGGGGTGTGGGGACATGCGGCCCTCGCTGCTGCCCCCCTTGCCGGACGGCGACGGGCTCCGCGGGCTGCTCTTGGCGGCCTGCCGGACGGCCTCCTTCTTCTCGCACTTGAACCGCTTCTGGCGTCGCAGGTAGCAGCCGTTCTCGAACATGTTGCCCGAGTCCGGGTGCAGGGTCCAGAAGCTACCCTTGCCCGGCTTGTCCGGCGTCCGCGGCACCTTCACGAAGCAGTCGTTGAAGCTGAGGCTGTGGCGGATCGAGTTCTGCCAGCGCTGCTGGTTCTGTCGGTAGTAGGGGAAGAGGTCCATAATGAACTGGTAGATCTCACTGAGGGTCAGCATCTTGCTCGGGCTGTTCTGGATCGCCATCGTGATCAGGGAGATGTAGGAGTAGGGGGGCTTCGCGTGCGAGTAGCTCCGCCGGTAGGTCTTGTCCGCGCGGGCCCGCTGGAGGGCCGCCGTGGCCGCGCTGGCAGACCCGTCCCCGGCCCCCGCGTGGCCCGCGAAGTCCCGTCCGGCCGCGGCGACCAGGGGAGTGTTCATGCTGCCCAGTCCGGCCATGGTGCCCATGCAGGCAGGGGAGGCCATGCCGTTCATGCTTTGGTTCAGAGAGTTCATGCCGCCCAGGGGCGTCATGGCTGTCATGGTAGGGGACATGCAGGTCCCGGCGGTGCCCCCGACGCCCATGCCCATGCCGGCGGCGGGCCCCATGCCGCCCATGGCCGAGGCCGACATCATGTTGGTGCCGAAACTCTGCGGTGAATAGTTCATACCTGCCATGCTCATGGAGGAGGCCGTGGCACTGTTCATGCTGTAGCTGTTGCTCATGGCGCTCATGGGCTGCATGGAGCCCATGCTGCAGCTCGAGTCCGGGTAGCCCTTGTGGCTGAGCATCATCGTGGACAAAGTTTGGTTAAAAATCACAACACAGGGGAAAAGGAGTTAATCGAGTCGAAGCGGCATCGAGGGGGTGTGGATGCGGTCCAGGTGCACGGGTCTGACCGGTGACCTTCCAGCCTGGCTCGAGACCACGTGCGCTCGGCCCGTGTAAACACACTTGAGCGGCGAAACGAGCGGCTCGGGCAAAGAGTAAGTGACTTCACTATCCTAGCAGCGCTTCGGCTCAAACTCCGTCCGTAGAGTGTCAACCCTAGGTAAATAAGGAAAGGCACACAAAACCGAATTCGCACCGCTCCGGCCTTGGAACTACGCCCCTCTGCATGCAAATCCACCTCCGGATCTGTCCTGCCGATCACTAACGACATCCACGGCCCCGCCTCTTCCGCGTGACGTAGGCGCCCCTCCGCCAATCAGCACCCGCCTCTGGGGCCGCCTAGATCACGTCCGGGGCGGGGCTTATCGCGTCAGATTCTTCCCCGCAACAGGCTCCCTACTCCGCGTTCGTTCTCTCGCGAGCCCGATTAGGCGTTCACCTAATTATAGGCTTGTTAGACCGAGTCGGAAGTCAACACAACAATATAATGCTCAAAACTTCAACACTTTTTTTTTCTTTGGCGAAAGGAAATTAAACTGAGCTCTTGAATTCATACTCTGTGGCCTATTTTATCCCCGTCTGCTTTACAAGAGCAAATAGAAATCGTAAAGAAGAGCAGCTCTTCGGCAAAGTGCTTTCACTCTCTCATAGCGTGGACCGCGGAAACTTCTTTTTCGAAAACAAACTATGGTAGCACGCAGATATCTCCCCGAGATTATATCGCCGATAATTGATTTAAAAAGTGTTGTAGTTATGATCATTATAATAGTTTTCTTTCTCATTTCTGTGTTTAAAGTTATGGATAATCGTAACGTAGCAGCTCATTTGAAGGAGCGTTAGATCTATTGATATGATTTGTTAGGCTAGAAAGTTTGTTCGACTTAACAAAGCTCAAATATTTTCTAGTTTGAAACAGTAAATAAATGTTGAAACATGCATTTAATTGTTTTTAACTCTAATTTATAAATTATGGAGTTATTGTTTCAATTAGTAGAATACTGTTTTGGAAAAAATAATTTTAAAATTTTTATGAGACAAATATGATTTCTATAAATGTAAATTAACATTAAGCTTAATTCAAAGTTACAATTAAAGCTCTTATTTAACTATTTTGAAGCGAATTTAAATAAATATAATTGTAAACATAAATATTTAATGATTATTGATTATTAACACATGAAAACATACTATCGCCCATCTCCCCTCCCCAGATTTGAGCTATGAAAGCATGTCATATTAAATTAACCTTTTGCTTTCACTAACCGTATATTGATAATAATGTTAAATTCAAATAAAAATATATTGATTTAAAAAAAACTTATTAATATCCAATTATCCTTATTTCATGCATTAGAAACTTTTTTCTGTCCAAAACATATTATTGATTTTTTTTTTCGTCCACTCTGTATGAAACCGTTGGCAAATGATTTTTTTTAAGTCGCAAGGTTATGTATTTAGTTGTTTGTTTTCGCGACGTATCTTAAAATGTTTATGTCTGACATATGGAAGATCAACTATAGCTTGTAAAAAATGTTTTATAAAACTTCCTTTTGTCACATACAGCTTTTTTTTCCTTCTTCAAAAAAAAAAAAAAAAAGGCGGGAGGGGGAGGCTTAATGTTTTGATTTATAATCTAATCAGAACAAAAGAAAATTAATTTCTGTTTATCACAAATTACCAATATCAATGTGAAATATTAATTAGATTAGTCAATATTTAAATACATTTATATGTTTTAAGATATACTATACTGAATAAATTGCTAAAAGGTTTTAGCAATGAGTAACAAATAGGTTTAGTAACAAAGTTTAAAATATTTAGCAGATAAAAGCTAATGTCTTCATGTATATTTTCAAGCAACTTTATATTAAGTAGTCACTTTATCCAGGACTTTTTCTTTCGACGACACTCCACTAAAAATAAGCTGAGGAAGAAACTATGAGCACTTGAGATCTAACTGAATTTTCATTCATTTTGCATGTCTTTCTTTTACCCCCTACAGAGGTAAAATGCGTTCAAACCTTTTGGACGTTGGCCACTATAGGGCAATTCCCCGGTAACTTTCGTTACATTTTGACCAACGCTTAGGCATTTAGCACCTCAGTACAGACAAATATTGTTATACAAACCTTGAACAAAATCATTCTATAAAAATGCCAGTCTAAAGCAAAATTAAAATGCAAAAATATTCGATGCATTAAAATTTTACAAAATTTAGCAGTCAAAAATAAGGCAGTAACTTACGTTACACAAAAAGGGAATGACATAATATGAAAACTGGTTCTAAGGCAAATTTCTGCTCTATTACAGCTGTTTTCTTGTTTAAAGTATAATTTATCAGTTCCTTATAATGCTTAGGAATTTATTTTCATAAATTTAAAAATTTATTTAAAAAATTGAGAATTATGGGAATTTTTGACTGGGTAACTTATGTTACAGTAACTTACGTTACAAAATTTTACATACAAGCAAATCTTTATTACAAAAATTAATGAATAAAAATTACAGCTTAGTTTAGATCAAAATATTGAAAATTAACAATTATGAATTGAATTTATAGAAATTTAATACCAAATTCAATGACCAATCAAAAATATTATATAACATAAGACTTTTAAATGCAAACTTGTCACTGTTATTAACAAGTTCAGGTAGGTTTAATTTTTCGAATCACGTTTTCTTTCTGATAATAAATTTCATCTGTCGTTTCTGGCCATTTATAATAGGTTCCAACAGCAGCCATTACTTTTACTTTAAACTTGCTTCTTCAATAATCGTCACAACTCAAGAATACAATGTATTTTCGTACTTCATCACACACCATTCACCTTCTTTTATCTCTGTTTTTTCTTCTTGTTCCTTGAAATACTTAACTAAACGAAACCCTACAGTTTGTCCATTTCTAGTTCTTAAATGCTGATTGTCAATGTGCGGATCTTTGGAAAATAGTTTTGATAAATTTTGCTTTTCCAAACATATTTCAATACCATCAAGGGTGACTTTTATTTATAAATCTTTAATATCCACATGACTTTTCACATACCCCTTTTACAGCGCATCTTTCTGCAGAGTTCAGTGGCATTTTAATGCAGAATGAAATATATTTCACCTGTAAGAGATAAAATACTTTTATATTTGTTTTTTCAAAACATATTTCGAAACTTTAAAGCATAACAGAAGTCATTTTTGAATAATTTATTGTAAATTACCTCTTAAATATTCATACAGTGACATTGTTTAGAGATAATTAATATCTTAAAAGCCAAAAAGAAACATATAATTTATAATAAAGGTGTATTGTAATTTTTTTTTTTAACAAATAGAGACATTTTAAGAAATATGATTAATTTAAATTAAGTAAATACAGTACATTTAAAAGAATTCTTGAATAAATTACTCCTACTAACCACATAGGTTTATTTCACAATTTACTTTCTTTATAAACACCAGTATTTAAGTTCTACTTAGGTAACTTACATTACCTGCATATGTGGGTAACTTACGTTACACGTTTTGATTGTAGCACAAAAAATTAAATAAACAATATTTAAAAAAAAAAAACTTTAACTATTTGCTTAACACACACTTATAAGATAGAAGATATAGCATTGTTAACATTGCATTGCCCTTTCTTTATGCATACCATGAACTTTAAAATGTTTTTGGTAACTTACGTTACATAGAGCTGTGCATTTTTGAAGTTTACATAAATCACTTAATTTAGGTGAATACATTCGTTTTAGCAATTCACAATGTTGAATTAAAGTGTAATAATCAATATTCTTCCTTTAAAACAGTTATCTAAAGAAAAAAATTGAAACTTACCAACGTTCAAAGATTAATCATTTTCTTTACCAAAAGTTAAATATTCCATTTCCAACTTCAAAGTGCTGCCAAAACTAAAAATACTACATTCTAGACAAAAAATTAGTATAAATAATAAATTTCTAACATTTTTAAACCAAAAAATATGCAAAAGAGGCGCATTGCTGTAATTTGATTTTTCCAACGCTTTTCCACACATGCGTGGAATTGCCCTATAGTTAACTTTAGCCAGTCACATCTTTGAGGTTGTGGGGTAGAAGAGTAAGACAAATAATGGCTTCTCTTTATCCGTTGGCGATGTGGAGTACGATGTGAAAATTTTGGCTCATTTTCGCATCACAAACCAAGTGCGATAAAAATAGAAATGATTTGTTCAAAGAGAGAAAAAAAAAAAAAAAAACTCGATTATCTGGGGTCGGATTTGCATATAAAAAAGTGTCCAGTTAAGCCTCTCGTTTAGTCGCCAAAATGAAACGTTTAGTGACTAGGTGGAGAATGGAGAGTAGTTATTACCTTTGCTTCCTTTATTGTAAAACACATGTATTGATATAATTAGATTTTCAACTTTGTACCAAAAGTAAAATATTGAAAAGGTTAATTTTCAAAGTGCGCAAATAGCAATAAAATTACTCACATGCACAATTCGGGTTTACAAGGAAATCCTTTTTCAATGCAAATAAAAGAGCTAGTACACTGCAAAAAATGAGCTGTGTTTTTTTTTTTTTTTTTTTTACAGTATAGTACTGGCAGCCGAATTTACCAATTTAAAACTAAAATGCACAGTTATAAACTAAAACTAGCAATTTTAGTATATTGCCGTAAAATTTAGTTGTATTATACTGTAAAAAAAAACAGTAGAATACTGTCAGCAGAGGTTTCAGTTTAAAATTGTGAAATGCACGGTAATAAACTGTAAAATTAGCAATATTACAGTTTATTACTGTAAAATTAGCCAGTTTAGTTTAGTATTGTAAAGTTAGCATTTTTTCAGTTTATTTCTGTAAAATTAGCATTTTCCCAGTTTATTACTGCAAAATTAGCAAGTTTAGTTTAGTATTGTAAAGTTAGCAATTTTTCAGTTTATTACTATAAAGTAAGCAATTTTTCAGTTTATTACTATAAAATTAGCAATTTTTACAGTTAACTACCATAACATTAGTTGTAAAAAACTGTAAAAACAACATTCATTTTTTACAGTGTACGGATCACACAAACAAGTCTTTTCATTAGTACTTTGAGTTGAAGAAAGAGGTTTCCTGCATTCCAGAAACATTTGTCTGCAGTTTTATTACTGGATAATATAGCGCAGATGTTTTATTACTAATAATATAACAGTTGAAATTTAATATGTTCATATCTGTAAAAGGAAAAAGTGGAAGTTGAACAATCTTCTCTATTTCCGCAAATAAATGAAAAAAAAAAAAAGATTTTATGCGATAAGGTAATTGCAATTGAAATTTACTTTTGTGGAACAAAATTTCCTCGCACGTATTATGATTAAAAAAAGAAAAAAAAAAAAAAAAAACAGTCGATATGTATTGCACTCTTGTCACCGACAAATTGGTCGAAGCTTTATGCCCATACCGATTTCGGCAATTCAGTAAATCTAAAATCAATCGATCAATCCATACACTAGTCGCTATCTACAAAAAAAAAAAAAAAAAAAAGAAAAGAAAAGTAAGAGGAAAAAAAAATGATGTATACTTTACAACCAAATTCTAAATTAGTAGGTTACTATACAGTTTCGCGAACTTTTATTTTATAGAAAAAAAAACTTTTCTGTCCGTGTCGAGAATTAAATGATTTCAGTAACAATCATTTGCAACTCTAATACTGACAGAAAAAAAGTCGCTATTTAATGCTTAAAATTAAATCGTTATTTGAATTTAATTTGGCAGGATAGCAAGCCCTCCTATGGATGCATCAAAGTTTTTATATTGGGAAAGGGAAACAATAAGAATATTTTAAACAGTATAAACATCCTTCCGGAGTTGCCTGTATACTAGATTAAAGGAACTGAAATAGAGATCGATATTTACGGCGTTGATCCATCGGGAGGGAAGGGGGCAGGCGAGCTTTGTTTAAATTTATGTGGGTTTTTGCCTTCTTTTCCGTGTATTTAGTTATTATTCCTACACGTAGGTCATTGTTGAGATAATTAACAAAGGAATTCACACTGTCGAGCCCCACTATAGCAAACCCGGGATATAGCGATCTCCCAGTTGTATAGCGAACATTTTGAAAAGACCGAACTGAAACCCTAAGCAATTTCATACGTTTATAACGATCCTTAAATGCAAGAAATTCGACAAAGCGATCCAAAAATTTCAAAGATACCACTTGAACCAAATTTTGTCGAATAATTTTTGGCTTTGAACATGTACAACAAAGCTTTTCAGGCTTTGTGAGTTTCGGTATTTTCTGAATAACTCAAAACAAAACCTTTTGCAAGAACAATTTGACTGGAGACCGAGCTTCTGATATTGATTGAAGAAACAAAAGATCTAAGTCCAGGACCTTCAAGCTCCAATGGCAGCTGTCAATGATTTTAAGATTTTTTTTTTTTTTTTTTTTTGCGACTGAAACAATTGATCAACATGCTGTGGATTTGTTTAGAATAGTTGACGAAAAAAGTTGGTGAAATGCATCTAAAATACAAGCTTGCAGTCGAAAATAACATTTTTCTTCCGTGTAAAAAAAGGTAATGTTTTGTAGTTAACTTATTGAGTACAATATAGTTAGTTATTTCACTTAATTGCCCTAATTACTAATGGAAGCATCGTGTAATGAAGTGGTTCATTATTGAAGTATTTCGCGAAGCTTTTTCGTTTGAAAAATCGAATGCGGTGAACCCTTTACTATAGTGATCTCTTACACCGTCCCGTGGAGGCTTCACTATAGCGGGTATTGATTGCATATATCTTTTAATAGGGGAGGATCAGGAGGAATGGAACTTCAGCAGTAACATGCCGAAATAAAGTGTGAAAAAGTACTTCCAGCTTGCAGAGTAAATGTACACTGTAAATTATAATAATAATAATAATGATAATAATAAAACTGCCGTGCTACTAGAAAATCTCTAGGAAACTAAATTTTCAAGAACGGCGCTGCTACTTTAGAAGAAGTTATATTTTTACTTGAAACCTTTATGGGGATAACAGTTTCCCACAAGTTTTTTTGCAGTACTGCAGTTTTTTTTTTTTTTTTTTTTTTTCTTTTTTTTTTTTTTTTTACAGGGCAGCAGAGCCTACATCTAGAGAGTAGAATGAGTCTAAGAGTCTAGTAAGCCTACATCTGCTAAACAAGGTGAAAATAAATTTTCATTTTGAATCGGAGAATAAATGATATTTCACTAGGGTTGCACGGATAAGCAAATTAGTCGATTACCGGTCAATCTGCAGAGCCGATTAATAATCATGTTTATTACTTTCAACATTAACAATTTCACAATTATTTTTTTTTTTATTTTTTCTTTTACAGTCCCGATTTCAGAAATAGCTACTTTTCCATTGCTGGGAGTAGATTTTTTTTTCTCCATTTTTCCAATTTTCTCAAAATAATTTCAAAATTTTATCAAATTTCTTTGAAACAGTTTTCATATTTTTGTGGATAAAATCACATTAACACATTATACATGAAAATTATTAAAGAATTAAGGGGAAGCTGTGATGAGCACTTTAGGGGTATTCTTAATTGAAATTTATTTCACAATTTTAAGTAGCCATTTAATTCAAGATTTTTATTCTTTAAAAATTAGAGGTTATCTAAAAACATTAAGCTAAGGAGAAAAATATCGACACATGAAAAATATTGTAACTTTGTCTATATGAGAATGATTATTCAAAATAGGAACTTTTAATTATTAAATAATTTATATCAACTTAGAGAATTGTAATTATTATTACCATTATTGTGTTTCATTCTTTGAATTTTTTTTTTATTTTTGTTTTTACTCACTACACTTTCGTACAACATTTTTTACTTGTGTTTGCAAAAAACTTATTTATTTCTTGTTTATAAATTTATCCATCGTAGTTTCTTAATTAAGTAAAGTAAAGTAAAGTTAAGCGTAGTTTCTTAATTAAGTAAATTTATTTAAAACATCTTTTACGCCGGTTAATCGGCAAAACTTGACTGAAAAAATGAAATGAAATATTCATCTTTTCACATTCCAATTTAAGTTCAGGAATTTAACAGAAGGTTAAATTTTAATATTTCAATCAGTTTTAGGCATAGTATGAGCTATTTGTTCTTTTTCAATCTGTACTTTCATACTGCATGTTATAGTAAGGATTAAAGAAAATTACATTTATTTACTGTTTTTTTAAATAGTTATCATAGTTTCTTGGTGCGGGTATATTAAAAAAAAAAAAAACTTTAAAAAATATTTTTTCGCCTATTAATCGGTACTGCCGATTAATCGATGCATCCCTACCTGTCACATTCTTCCCGCCTTCCTATTTCCTCCCGATTTCCCTCTACTCTAATCTAAAATAGCAAATACTAATAAGTGACCATTTCAGGTAACTTAGTTATTATCAGCAGAAAACTTCCCACTCGTATGGGAATTTAAATGATTTCAATACCAATCGATTATTTTTTTTTGTATACACAGGAACAAATAAATAATAATAAAAAAAAACACGATTTTGGTCCAAAATTATTTTCATTTTATATTCTATTCTAGAAACATTTTCTCTCTTTTCCTCACTACATAAATTCATGAGAGTAAGCCAACAAATTCTCTGAAATCTCAAGAAGATGATAAATTTTACTATTGATTTTTCTCCCCTTAAATCGACATTTATGTCAATAGAATCCTATTTAAGTCGGGGGCTTTTCTTAAAAGTCTTGTTTGGGATTATAAATTTTCATATTATGTTTCTTTCTTTTTATTCTTTTTAAAACTTAACGATGAGCATCTTTTTCAGAAACTGGTTTATATGAAAAAGATTCCCCTAAAGAGTGAAACATCTACTTTTAAAGACAGCATTCGATAGAGCATGTTTTTTTTTCTTTTTTTTTGAAATGTAGTTTTTAACAAAAATAGTAGTTAAAAAAATCTTTTCGCGTTCTCATATTTAAACAAGACACTATACGAGAAAAAGACAGTCCTGATGCGCTGGAAGAACATGTTTCATTCTGATTTTATAGAAGAGAGTTATGTTTCTTTGATCAATTGAATAGGTAAGAACTCCAAATATTAGCAACGCATGGTCTTTAAATAGGGTAATGCCCAAAGAAAAATGGTAAAGATGCTTGGATTTGAGCAGCACTCCTCACTCAACTTTACAAAATTGAAAATCCATTGCTGGGCAAGACCTATATTAAATGTAACTAAAAGTGAAAACTAAATTTACAAAAATTAACTTGAGGCAGCCATCAATTAAAAACATTCACAAACATTCATTCGAACACGCTACAGTTTTAGAAACAATACCTGTGTTGCCATACCATTAAAATATATTTTAGGGACAAAATCAAGTATGCAGGAATTTCTTAGTCAACAATTAGTGGCCATAAAACTGCTGAAATTATCCAAACGTTACAATTTTTACCTTTTGAAGTGGGGACACAAAATTTAAAAAAAGATATATACACTATTAATCTTTTGAGCGTTCGTACCTACACGTTGTCTGGATCTAGCACATTAATAATATTAATGAGCATTAATAGCCACGTGCGAACTATTTAAGTCATGACATCAGCCTTTTCTTGCGATTTCGTACTATCAGGAACCGAGAGTGGACCTTCAACATTCACTGGAAGCACGCCTAGATTTTGAGCTTCAAATTGATTCATATTTACTCGATAGATTCACCAAACAGGACTTCCGAATGCATTTTTGCTCTTCTGGTCCTAATATTCTATCCTTGCTACTTGCTACACTGCAAAAAATGAACTGTTGATTTTACAGTATAATACTTGTACTGGCAGCCGAGGTTCCAATTTAAAACTATAAAACTAACAATTTTACATTTTCTTACTGTAAAGTTAGCAATTTTACAGTTTATTGCCGCAAAATTTAGCTGTATTATACTGTAAAAACAACAGTATTACACTGGCAGCAGCGGTTCCAGTTTAAAACTAAAATGCACGGTAATAAACTGTAAAACTAGCAATTTTACACTTTATTACTGTAAAATTAACAATTTTTACAGTTTATTACTATCAACTCAGCTGTATTATACTGTAAAAACAACATTTATTTTTGTGCAATGTAGAACTGATGTTGCTCTTATTCCACTTAGCCCATAAGCCCCAATTCAAACACGTTTTCGAGTCCCTCATTTCAAGAAAATATCGTCAACTTCATCAAACTGAGAAACTACTTTTGAAGATGGGTCAACTCCCCTCTTTCTTAAATGAAACGTATCCCTAGCTCCTACACCAAATCTGGAGTCTGAAATAATTTATTTTAGTGATTTCCATAGACTTAAATGAATATATCTTAATGATTATCCAAAAAAAGTATCATAGACTAGCACAAAGGGACAAGCTTTAATGGTCTTTCTGCCAAGTGCGTCAATGAGCTTGTTTACGATAACTTCAATCACATAAAGGTTTATCATCAATGAGTTCCTTCCTTTAAGACGAGTCAAAGTTCTCTCGGATAAAGCTAATGTCCAGGAGTTGCAATACCCTGAGGTAATTTTCTGCTGTTGCTATAGGAATATTTCGACAAATGATGCAGCTCTTGAGCTACTGAAATGTACAGCCTCGCTTTTACGATACAGGATCATCATGTATCTTTTCAAATTGAGTTTTGAAGGATTGACAGTTCAGCAAGCTTCTTCGGTAAACATAAATAAATGAATGAACAAACTCTTGATCGTTTGAGTCCTCCTCTGTCTTGCCGGATTAACTTCCAAAATCAAACTCTTTGCTCGTCTTTTTCACAACACTAGTTAATTAAGTTCAGGTCATTATTTGTTCAAAACCAATCAATCAAGGTTCTTAAAACAATTCAAGTATTTTTTTTAAATAAAAGTAAAAAGAAAAAGAAAATATGTAAGCAAAATATTATAAAATAGATGAGAAATGTTCTCAGAGGTTCAAGTTTCCTTTGGCTTGATCTACCGGAATTTGGAGCAGTTCCTGGCATTTAAAATTTCTTTTTAATGCTTAAATGCTTCATTTAATTGACATTAGCAGCTTATTAAAATGCTCAGTATAATTTCGCGTTCATGATTTTCTTTAAACCCATAAAAAAAATAGTTAACTGTAATACAACAGTTGAAAGCAAAACTAAAAGTTATGACTAAAAATGTTCTTTCTTTTTCTCAAAAACCTTCCTTAACGTCGAAGAAAATTCCACTTCATTTGAACTTTTTTCCCCACCGAAAAATATAACTTTTTTTCCTTTTCTTCAGTTTATATAAAATCCAAAAACAGATTTATATCCTTCAGAAACTCTCATTACTTGTAATAATCTAAAAGGACGAATGGAGGAAAAAAAAAATCCTTTTTCAATTTTTTAAATACAGAAAATAAGAAATCGCTAAAAGAAATTCTCCTGTTTCTTATCTCTGCTCAGGAACTAAGTTAAATTTTAGCCGTTTTTGAGAAGTTCTTGCTTTGAGCTTCTTCCTTCTTTTACTCCGTTTCTTGGAGATTTTTTTTTCTTTCGAAACTGAAACTCGCGTTCAAGGATGACAGGTTTTGAAACGAGCTTGCATCAATGCTGACTTTGAGGAACTGAAGTAATATTTTTTCTCTTAAGACTTAAAAAAAAGAAAAAAAAAAAAAAACTCTTAAATGTTTGTTACTGTACGAAACTTTTAAAAATATATTTTTACATGAGAAACAATTTTTTGCTTTATTTGGATGCATAAACACTTTATCTATTCCAAAGATGACGCGTTTTTATCAAACATCTCGCATCATTTGCTTTTTCTTTTTTGCTGTTAGTTCAATCTTTTTAAACGCCAGGATTTTTACAAAAATCATCTCCTCCTCTAGTCTACTGATCATCGCCAACATTGTCTAATGATAGACATAATATAAACATAGTCCTTTTGGTCCTGACCTTATGTACCGTAAAGTCGGGTTACTTGGACCCTAAGAGGTTACTTGAGCCCATTATACAGTAAAATGATAAAATCTAGGTTTGGTACTTATTAGTTGAAGACTTGCATGTAGTTCCTAGAAGCACTCTGCAGTCTCTAATGCTAGTACCAAACCCAGACTGTGGGCTCAAGTAACCTCCTTGTGGGTCCAAGTAACCCGACTTTACGGTACTAAGCATGTTTTTTTTTTCTTTGCATTGACATTCGCTTGCTCAAATAAAACAAGCGGATGCAGAAAATATAGCAAAAAGCGAGAGCTGTGTCACGATGTAAAAGCACTAATGATAGTTAAAATCAATCTAAAATCTTTTGTGAGATGTAAAATCGAAAAATCCAGTACAATTGAGGAATCAATTCCTTTCGCAATATATCTTCACACTTAAAGACAATTTAAGAGAGTGATGTAGAGTGATGGTAGTTAAAATTTATTTAATATATTTATTCTTAGATTCAAAAGTCAAAAAAGTAAATGAATAAATGAATAAATAAAATGAAATAACCAAGGGTTACCACTAAAGAAATTACAGCAGAAATAAAAATCTAAAATCAATTTTAAACAACCAATGCTGCCAGGCGGTAATTATTAGTATATTCCTACCAGGGGCGGCAAATAAGGGGGGCAAGAGGGGGCGGTTGCACCCCCAAATATTTTTCGCAAAATGTTAAGAAAAATGGGTAAATTCAATCTGTATGTGACACATGTAAAAGGAACTAAAAAAGCTTGTCAATTTTTAACAAAAATTGAAAAAACTCATCCTTAAACGTATTCTCAAGATGATTTCTAATAAGAGAGGAATCTGAAAAAAAAAAAAAATATGCTCTAAAACAAGTATAACGGGACAAGAAAGGGTTTTCAACTTTCTTGGGAAATAGCACAAGACACTGAAAATCGATGAAAGGAAACTTTTCTTCTTGACTCCAAACATTGCAGATTAAAACTTGACTAAAAGCTAAATACTAATTTTTAATCAAGACATTGAATGTGATAACTAATTACAAAATAATTTTAAGTTTGGTCATAAGAATTTAAATGGTTTGAATGTTTCCAATTTTTCTTAATATTTAATCCAGTTTCAGATATCTTTCTTTTAACCAATATGTATATTTTTTCCATACTGAGCTATACTTCATAGTTAACAAACTCGCCCCCTCAAACGAAATGTTGAAATGCCGCCCCTGATTCCTACCAAGTCTTTCAAGTGTAAAATAATGTTTATTATGGTATTTAAAACGAATAAAATGTATGAAAATGTAAATTAAAATTTGTGTAACATAGCAACTTTTAGAATCATAGAGTAAACACCTGGCTGCAATTCTGGATTGAGAAAGCTTTGAATTTGTCAGAAACAAATTTAAGGTCTTTTTTATTGATATGATAACGAATGATTCCTAAAACTTGAAAACAAAAACCCAAAAAACTTAATGAGCCGCCGTTTCTTTTTCAGCTCAGGTTAAAGTTTTCAGTCTTTCAATCTGACTTGTTATAAATCACAAATTCAGGGTATGTTTTTATCACCGGCGCTGCATTTCAGTTGACTCATTTCTATAATAAGGAAAGCCTAGACAGCCAACGATTCGTGATAACACCCACGAAGTTCAGTTAACGGTTATCTCTTATCAACTTTGGCGGATCTTGTGGAGTAGCGCGGCACTAGGATAAGCGGACTCAACACCGGATGAAGAAAGCTGATAATTTTTTATCTGAACTGGAGCTTTATCGGACACGAAACATAAGAAAAAAAAATCCAACAAATAGCGCAGAAACTAAGATTTTTCGGAATATTGACCACTTTGTGGGAAAAAATACGCAAAACGAGATGATTGTACTATTGCAACCATGGTTAACGCCCCCCCCCCGCCCATTAACAAATCTGTTAAAAATACAAAAAATTTTATTACCTTATATAGGTTTTCACATAATCGTATCACTCTTCTTGTATTATTAAAATATTTCGTTTACTTTAAGTAATATATTACTTTTTATTAAGTCATAAAAACAAATCTGAAATAACAGAATCTAATACAATGCAGAGTGTTTATAAGTCTTGCACTGTTTAAGAAAATTTATTTAAAAAAAATTAAGGTGTATGCACAACTCATTTTTCTTCTTTCATTTCACACCCAAAGCATTTTTCAGTAAAATTACTTCTGTTTGCTGTGGAAGCAATATTGTAGTGTAAAAGAATCAATGAACGTCATGAGTTTCAGTGATGGGAGCCGGCAGAATCATATCCAGGGGAGTAAACCCGAGCTATAAACCTTTTTTTTTTTACGATGAAAAAAGCAAAAAAGAATATTTAAAAAAAAAAATACTGAAATTACGAAAAAAGCCAGAGGGTGCAAATGCACCTCCTTTCACTCCCTGCCGACGACCATGTATACAGTGTGTCCATCTAAATGGTAGTCCGGATTAAGCCAAGTCCGGTTTAGTAGAATCCGGATAATAAGAGTTTACCGTAATTCACATATTCACTGTACCGACGCCTAAAGGCAACTAGCTTCCGAAAGTAGGAATCAAATTCCAAAATCAGAACCTATCCAGTAGGGGAAAGTAGCGTGCTGTCACAAAGGTGTCATGTCCGCCGCAGCACGTGTACCAGGTGTGCCGGATCTACCCGAATGACTCTTCACTTTCAAAGCCAAACCCGGGCAATGAAATCCAAACTTCAGTTTTTCCCACACTTCCGATTCCCATTCAGAGGGAGGGAAAAGCCCATTTTTTGGAGTCGACTACAATGGCCATTACACGGCATGACGGACAAGGAACTTAAACGGTGTGATATGAAACGGGCGAATCTCAGCGTCACGTTTCGTTAGTTGAGCGAGGGGGGGGAATTGATTCAATTTAGAGCGACTGTTATATGAACCTGGTGGTGATCGTAAATAATAAAGCGCTTGTTTGATTAGGCTAAGCTTGGGTGATCAACACTTCGCTTTTCCTGGAAGTGGAGGTTTGAAACAAGTATGAAGAATTTTCTGTATCTCGTTTTGAGTGCGTAAAAGGAGGTTGCGAAGGCAATGGATGAAGTAAAAAGGTGATTTAATCGTTTCTTGCAAGTTTTGGGCCTTAATTTATGTCTATTACGAAGTAAAAACCAGGGCTGCGGAGTCGGAGTCGGACTGATTTTGGACCAAAGGAGTCGGAGTCGGAGTCGCTGAAAAACATGTCGACTCCGACTCCGACCACCTCCGATTTGTATGAAATTTTATAGAGGCGAAAACATATCTATGAAACTAACAGATACAAATTTTCAGCTTCCAATATCCAAATCCTAAGCATCTAGGATCATTAAAAAGGGCTTCCAAATGACGGGGTCTGCTTTGTGTTAAAATAAAGTCTGGCCATTTAACAAGAAAAGGGTTAGTTTTGTACGGAGTCAAATGACAAGAGCGGCATTTGTCTTTTGCTTTGGAGAAAAGGGACTTTTTGGGAGGTCACAGTGACCTCCGAGAATTTGAGGTAAATGTGGTGAAATTACCTGCGAGAATTCTTGAGAAAATGAAACTTTTGAGAGGTCACAATGACCTCCCATGACCTCCAACTGGGATACCCCAGCTTGCTATCCCCCTCCCCATAAAGTGAGTCCTGGCTACGACCACGAATAAAAATGAAACTTTTTATCTCAACCTTTGTTTAGGGTTTTCCCTCTTCACATTTGGGTAAAAAAATAAATAATTAAAAAAAAAGCAGGTGTCGGGAGTCGGAGTCGACCCTTTTTCCTCCGACTCCGCAGCCCTGGTAAAAACTCCACGTGCAGATTCCGATTTGTAACATATTTTGCCTGGTCTACCCTGGCTTATACAGGGTGATTCTAAATTATTTTTACAAATTAAGAGGGGTGATAGCACCCCTTTAGACTTCTAATTATTACATCGGAACATTGGATCACATTTCACTTTGAGAGGCAGGAAAGGGGAACATTAGAGTTATAACCGGAACTTGAAATAGTGTTAGGATATTGAATGAAGGATACCAAAAGTTGCTCAGTTTGGTTTATTGTTTGGTGAAAAATTCACGGCAAGTGCTACACTGTAAAAACTACGGGTGACGCAGGGGTGCCAATAAGAAAGTTTGGGTGAAAGCAAGGTGCCACGGGGTGCCACAGCGAATTTGAAATGCTCTTACCGCACTAAAAAGCCTCCCATCGGCACCCTTTGGGGTGAATGAAGCTTGCGCATGCTCAGTGAGACATCTCGCCGTACCAAAAGGCACCTTTGACAGAATGCGCCTGCGCGAGGTCTCATCATCATCATCAACCATTTGAATGGCGGACATCTTGTTTATGTCGACACGACAGAATTTTCGGTTCAGTGTTTTCACAGTCTTGGATTTCACCTTGAGTTTATTACAAAAATGGATTAAGTCTTCATATTAGTCTTCGAATTCTCACGTAAGTACATGCATTTGATAATAGTTCTAAGAATTTCCAACATATTTGTACAATCATTTCAAAGTGTACGAACGGAAATTTATCTCTGTGCAGCGAATCTCTTTTGCCGTGCAGATACAAACAAGCAGCAGAACGCGAAGGGAAGGGAAAAAAAAGAAACTCTGAATGACTCTTTCTTTCTTTCTTATTTGTTTTTATCATACGTATATGTATATGCTATTTTAATGCCATGCATTTCGTGCTGTCGCTAATATCTTTCGTTGGCGTTATTGATAACAAATGCTGAGTTCGTTATCGCCAGAGCTTACTTTTTTTGTTCCATCAGTTGAATTGATCCTTAAAATATATTTCGATTTTTAATCTGTCGAGAAACTTGACGTTTAACAAACACTGCTTTTCAAATACCCGATATATTTTATTCCATAAAGATATTTAAATGTCGAACTATACATACCTATTAATATGTTACCCTTGATTAAAATTTTATAAGTTAATGAAGCGATTCAATTGTTTATTGATAGAATAATACAACTGAATATTTTTGATTGTTTTTGAAAGGGATCCATAAAATACCTTCCCTCTTCATTTTCGGTACAGATAATGCTGCAGTAAATGTCAATAGCATTTTAAAACTACTGAGTTTAATTCAAGTCACGAATTCTTTTAAAATATGTTGGAAAGTCTGAACTGTGAGAAAATGCCTTAAATTACAAGTTTCGATCATTTTCAAATCGGAATTCAAGGTGAAAATGTACCAAGATTTTGTGAATAAAAGCAATAAATAAAAGTAAACACAATTGAAAAACAAAAACGCACACAGCACAGGGGGGGATCTGCAATAGTGAACAGTGAGGGTGCCATTATGCTCTCCTATACGGTTCCATCTTTCACCCGCGCTGCTCGTGGAATTGAGGGTGCCAGTTTTTCACCCAAGCCAAGGGTGAAATCTCGGCACCCTACTGGGTGCCGCTCCTGTTACAAGCGTTTCACCCCGGAAAGGTGCCAATTGCAACCATTAGTTTTAACAGTGTAAAAATGCCGTCCACGCGTGTTATTGCACATGTGGCACCGGCGATGTTGTATGATTTTTAAATGACGTCTTTCGCTCTGATTGACTTTCACTGTTACCAACAAAAAACAAAATGCTGCTCCTTCTCAGTAAAAATTTGAATGCTGTAACTTCTTGAGAGTCTTAAGAGATACTTATTTAGTAGGTACAAAACGACGTCAGAAGCGATTACTTGTCTTGCTTCATCTCACAGAATCCGTTTCTACTTTCTTCTTTTCTGCTATTCAGAATGGAATGCGACCCCCTATGTTCATGCGTCAAAGCAGTACCACTTAAAACAATAAAAATTTTCTGAATCATCGCTGGTCAATTTATAAGAGATTTTAATCTTGACGTGTAGCTGAAATTAAGAAAATTTTAAGATGTCTTCTACACTGCAAATGACCTCTTGTTACTATTGAATTTCTCGGAAAATTTGTCTCTTTTCCTATCCGTCACGTAAATTTGAATTCCTTACAACTAAAAAGAAAATACAGTTAGAAAATTTTACGAATTATACTTGCTCGTGAAAACCAGTCAAAATGTCATTCATACAGTAATGCGTTATTGTTTCAAACCTAGAATAGTCAGTAATAATGTATGAAAGTTGGAAAATAAAAGAGAGTCAAAAAATTAGTGATTTGTTCCATAGAAATAATGCAATATAGTTTAGTTTTATACTTCCCAATTACACACCTTTGTTGCTCATGCTAACATGTTGAATGCTACATTTCCGTTGCGGAATATTTTCTACGAACTTATAAGCAGTTTTGAATGCTATTTATTGATTTACCATTTGAATAGCGATACAATCTGCGATATGATACAACAGTTTGACATGTGTATGACGAGTACTCGAATACTTCTTTTTTCTGTAGTGAGCATGTTTTCTTTTTATAACTAAAACTTGATTTGTTTTACTTTTTTTTCTTTTCTCATAGTCATGTAGTATTCCACTTTTAGTCTCGCATCATTTATCTGACAAATATTTCGTGAAAATGCATTTTAACTTATTTCAAAGAAATATTCATAAACAAAATAATTAATATAAAGCAAAAAGTAAACCGTTGTTTTTTTTTACAGTATAATACTGAAAGCAGAGGTTTCATTTTAAAACTGTAAAATGCATAGAAATCTATAATAATAAAAGCAAGTGTAATGTGTCTGTCTGTCTGTCTGCCTGTCTGCCTGTCTGTCCATTTGACCGAGCTCTCCAGCCAAATCTATCGCACGCAGGGACCTGGAATTTTTTACACGAAAGCACAAAGGGGCTGGCCACCAGACCTCGAAGCCCGATTTTCGATTTTTGAATTAGAAAAATTTTAAAAAATTATTTATAAAACTTCTTCTCGAGATCGCTGCTCGCCAATACAATATGTGTTATCGTAAATCCTTACTTCAACGAGCGACCCGATGGTCAAGTGGTTCTGCGCGTCAGGTTGAAGTTCCTGATGGAATGAAATCGAATCCAGGCCCGCAAGGATTTTTTCGAACAGCTGCATGGTTTTTTTATTTGAATGATTTTAATGATTGTAATGTCCTTATGCAGGTACATCCCCTCATGGGGATCTACCCCATATTTTTTTATAGTACAAAGTAACAGTTTTGGTCGGATCTTTGTTAAAATTGGTAATGGGGTCCTTCGATGCTGTAGAATTTTCTTATGGACGTTTACGCCATTTTTGGGGGCTTTGAATCGATTGTGGCAATAAATGGTTTTTGATTTGCGGCACTTATATTATTTTTTCAAAAATTATATACACTATCAATTATATTATGTTAATTTTTGTACCTTTATAAAATTCTGTATTTTATACCTTGCATTTACGTCAAATTCAAGGTAAAATTAAAAGTCAAAAATTCTGAAGAAGATAAATATATGTTAAAAATTAAAGTAACTATTTTTTGTGATTTTCATATTGGTTGTGACCAAAAAACATCATTACAAACAAATAAAACGTATCAAACACCATGAGTGTTGAGTTATTAGGCAAAATCTGCTGTGTAATGTTTTTTTTTTCACTGCGAGAGGGGGGGGGGTATGAACGACCATTAAAGTGACACAAATTTTTAAAAAATAAAGGTTGGATCTCCAATTATCTTGCTTCGTAATTTGAACCCGCCCCGGCTGTGCAACGGTACGCGATTAGTCATTCAAAAATTAATGAAAAACGTGATCGAAGCCAGGATTTTAAATGGCAAGTTCAGAGGTGAAAATATACTCATACCACGCATTCCTATTATACCTACAGATGTGCCAATTCAATTCAAACGTATTCAGTTTCCGATTAGATTGGCATTTGCAATGACTATCAACAAATCCCAAGGTCAAACGATGTCTGTTTGTGGCTTAGATTTGAGAACACCATGTTTTTCACACGGACAATTATACGTGGCATGCTCTCGAGTGGGTAAACCATCCAGTTTGTTTGTGTTAGCTAAAGATGGACTAACAAAAAATATTGTTCACGCTATAGCATTAAGAGATTGATATTGTTTAATAGTGTTACTGTCGTAATTGTTTAATGATGTATAATTTTAAGGAATAAATTATAATAACTTAAAAATAATGTTTGCCTTTTGTTATTTTTATATTCCCTCATCGTTCACAGCGCTCCATGCTTATTTCACGCATATACAACATTCTACCATACATACATACTTACAATAAGTAAGCTTGGGCCGTGGTGGCCCGATCGGTAAGGCATCGGACTCGTGTCCGGAGGGACCCGGGTTCGATCCCAGCCGATCAAAGATCCACCGTCTTGATTAATGGTGACTGGGAGGCGTTAAAAATGTCGTGGTCACAAAGTCCTCCAAGTGAAACGATACCTCTGGGGGTGCTAGGGCCTATGGTTTGCTCGACCCTAGGTTCTGGTTCAAAATTAAGAACAGAGCGCTCTTCAGCGCCCTATCCCGGTTAAACCACTAATCTGGTAGGTACGGGGGACCCTGGAGGGTGAAATGAAATGAAATAAGTAAGCTATTTTTTGTCTACACTAGAAATTGCTACTATTGTGATTTGTTGCTATACACACTACTATTCCTGCGCTATTCACTTATCTGCATTTTCTAAATGCACGGGCAACGCCGGGCGGGTACAGCTAGTAAACTATAAAACTAGCTATTTTAGAGTTTATTTAATATAAAATTAGCTGTATTATACTGTAAAATGCACAGTAATTAACTGTAAAACTTACCAACTTTAGTTTATTACTGTAAAATTACTATAAATTCGCTGTATTATACTGTAAAAACATTTATTTTTTAGTGTAAAAAACTACTTTCGATCTGTTTGAAATTTGATTTTTTTTCTTTTTTCTTTGAGTTTTATTGGCACATGATGACGCATAATTTGAAATAAAGACACATTTGTCTTCATTATTATATTTTATTTTCTTAATTTTGGTGAAATTATTTCTTGTAAAACGTAACGATACAAAAGAAAATAATAAAAGATATCAAAACAAATAACGATATTTGTCGAAGTCATCTGAAAATCTCGATTTTATGTTAACGAACGGTGAAATAAAACTTTATTTCGCGAAAAATTAATTTGCTCAAATGCTCAAAGACTCAGAGTGCGTTTTGCCGCAGCGAAATAAGATTTAAGATTTCCACGTAAAAGTGGAATGTTTCATTTAAGTTTAAAAAAATAAATGAATCAGAAGTTGCAATCAAAATAGAAAAAAAAATGAATGGAGAATAAAAAGTAAGAAATGAAGGAAAGGGCTAAAAATTTAAAGCTGATTCATATGTATATAATAAATATTTGATCTAAGAGCGGGTAAATCCAATAGAAAAAAATATTTTTTCACTCCTTTTGGAATTTAGAATCAAAAGAAAGAAAGTAAAAAAGAAAACACATCTCTGAAGAAAGGGAAAGAAAGAAACTTTTAACTCAAGATCTTTAAATAGTAATATATTTTCTAAGATGTAGCAAGAAAAAAAAAATACGAAAACGTGTTCCTTGACTTGTACCTCAAGGTCGTCTATGCGTTTGGAGGAGGAAGGGCGAGCGTTGCGAAAGCAAAGAAAAATGGAACAGAAAACAGTCAACTCGTTCTCTTGCAGTATGTGCAAACTGTATTTCCCATACAGTCGAGAGAAAAATTGTCAATACGATTTTGAAATTCTGCGTATGGTTTCAGAAATTCAGTTGTATCAGTCAAAATATGTTCACATTTGAGTTGTGAAATTAAAAATATATTACCTTAAAATTTCATTTTGCGTTTCACTGTTTTTTTTCTTATGTGTGTGAATCCGTTTTTCAATATTGTGAAGTTTGGTCTGTTAGTATCTACGAAAGGTTGTTTCGATGTAAGCAATTTTAATTGAGGCCGTTTTTTACGCTTTAATTATTCGTTCTCTTAAATTTCAGAACAGCATTTCGTCTTCGGTTCACTTCTTCCACTCGGATGCATTTAATTACTGTATCAATTGGAATAAAAAATGTTTGTGAGATGCTGTTTCATCCACAAGCTCACATCTTTCGGCATGAAAAGGGGTCTTTACGACTCTGAAACACGTGCAGGTTAATCACTTGCAAATTTTGTGCTTTATCAATATTGTTTTATGATTTTTATTTTATGCAACTATAACTTGAAGTTTGTCAATACTGAAATAAAATCGTTTAATAAAGTGCATAATTATGTAACTCCGAGATGGAAGCCGGTTTTACCAATATGTCATTTTCTATTCCTGTATACCTTGCACGTCATTTTCTGCTAAATGTTTATTATATACCGAAGAACACTTTTTAGCTACAGCTACAGAAAATCTCTTAGGGTGCGTAATTTTGCCAATAAAAAACCCTGCAATTGTATCTTTGTTTACATGTCTGAATCTATTTCCATACATTGTAACATAATAATTGAGACAGAAAAAAATCCAGTTGGTGAGAGATTTAAACGTTTACGGTTGTGAATTGATCTGAATGGCCAGAGAGAAATGCCTCTCCAAAGGTTAAATGCCTATTATTTGCCGCCAGCCAAGGGTGATTTTCCGGCTCGCTGCTCTTTCTGGCATTCATCTGTCAATCATCATCACTTCTTAAGAGGCCCAGTACCAAGAGACGAGTGCATAATGCCTTTCTCCGACCATTTTGTACCTTGATGTTAGGTTAGTGTCCATAGGATGTCATTCATTATTCCCATAATGTTATTAGGATGAATGAGACCTGTTGCTTAATTATAGTTCAGTAAAATGTCTCGGTTTTAAAACACTTATAGGTTGATCATGAATCGTAAAAAAATATCAGAAATTAGAAATGTATGGAGAACAGCGGTTTCATTTGAAGATGGACTGAATTAGTGTCCAGGGTCTCTATATTGAAGGAGTTCATACTCTTAATTAGCCATTTTTAATTTTAAGAAATGTATGTATGATTAAATACAATACATTTCAGCATTAAATACAAGTTAAGAATCATATATATGAATGGATGTACACTAAGTCAGTGAAGCAAAAAACTTTCAAATCATTACATACATGAGTTTCGAGGTAACGAGCCAGCCCTTTCTCTATGCAGAGAATGTGAGTTCATGGACATTCTTAAAATAAGTATTTCTTGTAGCACATATCTAGTATAAATCAGGGGCGGCAAATAAGGGGGGCAAGAGAAGAAATGTGTAAGCTTAATTTGTATGAATCACAAATCAATGATTATACATAAAAGAAAATATAAAAGCTCACGAATTCACAATAATAGTTGACAAAAGTGAAGAAATTTTAAAACGACCAGTTTTCGTGATAAAGTTTTGCATCATTTGAACCACCTAATATGTACATAAATGAGAAATCTTGAAATTTTCTGAGTTCCTCACATGAACTTTTGAATTTATCAAGCAACTGTATATTGTTTAAATGAAACTTTTTGTTCTTAAGACTAAATACATTTTACAGTAGCTTCATTTTTACTAAATGTATTGCATTCCATACTGATTAAATTTATAGTTAACAAACTCGCCCCCTCAAACGAAATGCTGAAATGCCGCCCTTGGTACAAATGAACCAGATATTGTGGGGTTTCCCAAAGTACTGAAAAGCGAAAAGAAAGTGACGATAAACTGGTAACATTTCTCAACATTTTTAACAGCGTAAGTAATTGAAATTGCTCTAACAACCCATTGAAGCCGAAAACTATAAGAAATGTACTACAACATGCTGTGCGAATATGGTAAAGTTTGACACGAACACCTGTTAATATTTTTGGATATTAACGGCATTTATCCTATTACACCAGACACGTTATGCGCAACTAAACTACGACGCGAGACATGAAATGGATGTTTAAGGTCAACTAGAGCCCAGACAAACATATTTCAATTTTGGACAGGACCGCAAGAGTTGAGAGTAATTTTGTTGCTTAATGCCTTCCTAAGGCGACTTGGGTGACGTTTTTTTCTTTGTTTTTTGTTCATCGTGGGAAGATAGCAAAATATTCTTTGATGATTCCCAGACAGACTCTCCTAATGTGGTTAGTTACGCTGTAAGTTTCTTTTTAGTTGCATTTTTGTTTCCGGATATCTTGCTTAATTGTGACAATTTACATATTTTTCATAAAATATTTTATCTACTTGAAAGCAAAGTTGGCAGTGAGTTAAGTGTAATGTCCTTTGAATGTTTAAAAACATAAATAAATAGAAGGTTACTTACTTTTCAGCCTAAGGGTAGGTGTGTTGAAAAACATGAACTTATACCAAATTGTTTTGTGTATTTTTACGCATTATCTTAGATATCTGATCCGAAAATACATTCATTGTGAAATAAAATTAATTTTAATGCTTCATAATAAAAATGAGATCGTGTATTAGTACTATACCGATATTACGTTTTGAAATCAGTAATACTACCCTGATTTAAAACTTTGAAAAGTGAACTGCACATTCCTAATAATACTTTCATTTTATGAGCTGAATATACTATAAATGAGGGTTTTTTCTGAAATTTTTATTAGCATGTGAAATTGATTCGTAGATAACTGTTACCTTCTCAATAAATAAGACATTCATAAAAATAGTAAACTGGTGTTCTGCTTGGGAGGGGGATGAACCATCTAAAATATTTCAGCACTTTTTGAGAAGCAAATTTATTTCTTGATCACAGTTCTTGGTCAGATTTTGAATACGGTGCAAAGTAGACAGACCATAAATAAATTCCGCCATTTTAAACTCTTTTTCTAAAAGATTTTGTTTTCTTTATTTTCACTTAAATGCGTTCTTGGGGGTAAAATTTCTGTTCTCCCGATACGAACCTAAAACCTACCATCAATTGGATGTTCGTGAAGAATTCTTGATTCTGCAGTACCTCAAACAGTAGTTGAAAACCTTCTGCGGAGTTTTCAGTTGTTATGAATGCAAATGAACTTACCTCTTTACATACCACTAGAACGCAAAAAGGAGCACGTGCGGCCATTTTGTCCGATGGTGGACGCTGATCTCGGCACTTGTCTTCTTTGACCCCCTTCGAGTTTTCCCCACCTCCAGGTAAACTGTGTATTCTTTGCTTGTGGACAAAGTTGACAAGCCACGTGGGGGGCCTAGAGATGGTTAGAAAGACCCCATAGGTAGGAAGGAGGAACACCTGCAGTTGCCAGCACGTGGCTACCTCACAGGTGATTGAAAATAAACACTGACCACCAGTCTTGTTCTGGTTTGCCCTTTGACCCGGTCTGACCCTTGAGTGTGACAGAATGATGTCATTTAGTGGCGAGACAGATATTTTGTTGCTGGTCCGTGGCTCTTTTGGGCTGAAGATGTTTGCAGAAGTGCAATTTGTCAGGATTTCTCGCGACCCACGAGATTGTTGGTATTCGAATCTGTGGATGGTTGCGAATGCGTTGAGGTTTGCTCGGCAGCTCAGAAACAGGTGCTTGGGAGATAGTATTTGCAGAAAGCATAATCTCAGTCAAGCGCAATGCGAGATTCACTTTTATCATTGACATTTTTTTCCTCTTCGTGAAATTCCTTCCACCCTTTACTTAAATCCGAAGTTATGTGCATACCGTACGGGTTTTAGTAGATCACCCATCGCCGATGGAAATCGAATTAATGGTATTTGAAGGGATTTCTTTGTAGAGGATTTCAGACATCTGGCTTGATTTGAAAGGGCTTTTCAAAGTATTGTCCGTTTCAAAGAAGTAAGAAATGATGCGCTTTAGTTATTATTCACAGAAATAAACTTTTTTTTGGCCAGCTTATTGTTAATACAATATGCATTATTTTATTGCATGTACGATTTCAGAAATGTATTTGAGCTAAACTTTTTCATCAAAAAGGTCTCTTTTTATTTCAATCAGAATAAATTGGTGTACACCGGCGATAAGAAATAATATTAATCCATCATTTATATCTTTTAATGAGTGACGTAACACAGTCTGTGTCAAATTTAGATTGATACAAATCAAAAAGGCGTCAGATTTAAGGGTTATCTTCAGAAATATTTGGATATTGAAGTTTGAAAATGCAGTTTAAGTTTTATGGTGAAAGGGTTGGTCGTTTCGTTCGGAAATGTTAATTTCGAATGTTAGACATTTTGTACTAAAAATTTAATAAAACATTCAAATATAGTGTTTAAAAAAATTCCCTTTTTTCATTTTTCAAGATGATCAAGTTTTATACTGAAGATCAACCGAGAAAATACGCTTGACTATCTTTTCGAGACTTATTTCCGATTTTCAGTACGCAAAATACGCTTGTACAGGCTTCAAAATATCTGTATATACTTTTAATGTGAAATTTTAATCGTTTATTTTTTATTCAGATAAAAATGCATCGTGACAAAATGTGTCTGTTAAAAAAAAAAAAAAAAAAAAAAAATTCTTACCTTATTTCATTTTCATATCATCGAATTTCTATTAAAATTTCGATATCGCTAACAAAATTTAATTTAAGAGTGAAAATAACATGATTAGCATTTTGCTAACACCGATTCAACCATAATCTAGGTACACTCACGCATTGTCTTAAAATGTTATTTTCGCCGATGAACCTCATTTTTGATTGAAAATAGCATCTAAAACTGAACGGAAGCAAGCATGGAATAAAATTAGTATTATTAGAATACTTGGTGTTGAAATTATTAAACACTTAACCGGTACCCAGTCTCTGACTTTACTCGACAATTAGGCGTTGAGCAATAGAATGGAAAACCTAAAAGGCGACCGACAACACGCATTAATGCAAAAGCACGTTTTTCCAACTTTGGGTCAGGGAAAATGCCATTCATCGCTTTATTTTAGATTTATTTTTACAACGGGAAATAGCAATATAATCTTAGGTACGCCCCAATGTTAAATGAAACGCTTCCGTGCTAAAATTCGAGCCCATCAGAAAACGTGCTTTTTACATCTTTTGAGGAGTGTCAGTGTTCGTTATTGCAGTTTTTTTTCGCTTTACACGTTTCGCGACTTTTGGAAGTGGGAAATGTAGAAAGGGTAGTGTGAAATATGCCTCTGTTTACGTCTTTTTTGGATCGTTATTGCGTAGAATAAGTCTTCGGCAGACCTAGTGCTAACTGGAACATGGTGTTGCTTAATCTGCATTTCCTTTATTCTATGACAAGTAAAAAGTAAGAAGTGCTTGTTACTTGAATTTACGATATTTTTAACGATAAATCTCTTTCAGAGTTAAAAACGTTGGATTAGTTTAAGGAAATTTAACTGAAGGTTTTTCGTTGTACAACTGAAACTTTATCATTAGCTTAAAATGTACTAAATAGAATACACATGTTTTTTTTTTTTTTTTTTGTTTTCACAGGAAGAGAAATTTGGCATATTGACGTTGCTTAGCTGTAAAAACAACCGAAAGAAATGTCAGTAGAAGCTCAACACAGTGACTTCCTCTATTAATGCCAGTATTAGGCTTGTCTAGTTAGGCCTGTCTCGGTGCTGAGAGAGTGGCGTAGTGGTTAGGTATTAGCCTCTTATACCCAATGGCGCGGTATCAAGCCCGGCTTAGGGCGCTTTTCCACTTGACGACACGACAACGACGAAAGTCGGACGGTAATTCTGCAACGATAAGTACGGTATCGTGTTGTAGCACTGCTTTTCCACTCAAACGATATCGTTTCCCCGAAGGGGTCATTTTCCACCGCATTTCATTTCAAAACAGCACTGTGTTTGCACGTGTATTATTATAGCTGCTCAATTTAACAGATTATGACTATATTTGTTTTACCTCATGAGAAAAAGAAAACAAATTAAGAGACGGTATTGGGTGCACGATATTTCTAAAGAAAGTTACGTTGTAGGCGAGTTTTATACACTTTTCAAGAAATTGCGAAAAGATTTTAGGTGATTTTAAATATTTTAACTAAATTTACAAAGAGTAGTAAAAATTTAAAATCTGGACAAGGTTATTGAGCACAAGTAGTTTAATCTAAAGTGTATAATATATTTTTATAGTTACGAACAATTATCTTTGAACTTACCTGTTTCTTTCTTGTCTGTAGAAGTTTTGCCGTCATATTCCTCACCTAAAAATCTAAAAACTTCTTCCCGGGCTTTTTCCCTGTGAATTTTGTTTTTGTATAAAATATTTCGCTTATCCCATAGACACGGTCACTGCTCAATTAATTCACACAAAACAGACACGTCAAACTTGAATGCCATGACTACTGTGTTGCTCATCGAAGAAAGTTCAGAATGAAAATTTAATCTTTTTTGAAGCATTAAAAATCGCCTTCGCTATAATTAATGAAACAAAGTATAAAATAAAATGATTCAAATCTTTTATTGCTACATCTTTTACCAATCGTCTGCAAATTGAAGCTTATATTTTATTAATGCAGAGATGTCGAATTTAAACGCCATTGCTTTCGTTCGAAGAAAGTAAACAGATGGATGAATATCGTCCCGATTTTAAAGGCGAGACGGATGCCATCCGACACGAATGGGACGACAAACGACAGCGTTCCGTCGGAGACGGCACAATCGTCCTGGAATCGGGAGATGGAAAAGCGCATAGCATATTTTAATGCATTTTGTGTTCTCCAATGTCGGATGACAACAATCGCTTACGATTTATCGTTCCCGTGTCGGTAAGTGGAAAAGCGCCCTTAAGGCTTTGGATTAATTAAGATGCAGAAAATAATCAGCGCCCATGTCGTATGATTACACTGTTAAAACTATTCTTTGCGTTTGGCATCCTGTTAAGGGTGAAACGCTTGTAGCACCAGCGACAACCCCCGTAACTAGGGTGAAAAACTGGCAACCTGTAAAATAAAAGTGCACTAGGGTGTAAGATGGAACTGTGTAGGAGAGAATAATGGAAAGAATAAATTATACGCAGTAAACATTACCCGCCTAAGAACTTTTGGTAATATGTCTTATTCTTATAATACATATTTGCATTTGTATAACATACATAATATGAATTAAAAAAAAATCATGATCACAAGTTTACTGTCATCATTTTAAGCCGATATGCGTACTTTTCATATCAGTGTATATTATAAATGTTCAATATATAGGTTTTGTGTCCCTAAAAATAATCAGTCCTTTGTCTCATATTAACCGAATAATGTAGGTTAATTCAAGCACTACTCGTTGCAATCAGTTTAAATGTACTTTCTCAACCAGACTACCTTTTTTTAAAAAAAATCCTTTCTGAAAAAAAAAAAAAATCTCTGTGAGAGAAATTTGATTTTTAAATAATCAATGAAATCCTCCATGTTATGCCACTTACAAAGCCAACAAAAGCTATCACCAACTACGCCATTACAAGAAAGAGAGAGAGACAGAATATTTAGCAATATAGGACATTGTTTTGGACTTTCAAAAGCATGACAAAAGAGGAAAGATTCAAATTAGGTGGTAGGCATATCACAAAAGCCGCCAAACTCGGAAAGTGTCAAGAGGTTGCCTTCCCATCCGCCCACGAATCCTTGACAATAGACCCGTCAGCTGTAACAGTTCGTCGTAAAAACAGCAGGGAGGAAGCGGCACTTCAAAGGCATGGCACCTCGGACTTTTTGTCGGAAGTCAAATGTAATCCTTTTTATTACGAAAGCACACTTTTTGCACTTTTATAGGGACTGTGGTAAGATTTTTGCGCCACAGTGTTGTAAACGGCAGGCGGTACTACTCGGGTTGCAGGTGCAAGCAGCTTCGACCTCTAGAGTTCGCACAATTTTTTAATTGCTTTTTCTTTGCATGGAACAATTAAAGTTAACCAGCGTGCTAGGTGATGAATATTTGAAATAAGTTGAGCTTGTTTTGTAGAAATTTGTTGGGCTCAGTGTAGGGGGTTTGCGTTTAAAATATATTTTCGTTGCGTTTAAAATATTATTTGTTTTTAAAATATATAAAATATATTTTTTTAATTTAAAATATATTTATTTTTATTACAAAAGCACACTTTTTGCACTTTTATAGGGATTGTGGTAAGAGTTTTGTGCTACAGTGCTGTAAATGGCAAGCGGTACTACTCGAGTTGCAGGTGCAAGCAGCTTCGACCTCGTGTTTAGGAGCTAAGTTCCTGACTCGGTAGAGTTCGCAGAATTTTTAATTGCTTTTTCTTTGCATGGAACAATTAAAGCTAACTGGTGTGCTAGGTGATGAATATTTGAAATAAGTTGAGCTTGTTTGGTAGAAATTTGTTGGGCTCAGTGTAGGGGGTTTGTGTTTCAAATATATTTTCGTTGCGTTTAAAATATTAGTTGTTTTTAAAATATATAAAATATATTTTTTTAATTTAAGATATATTTCTCTTTATTACAAAAGCACACTTTTTGCACTTTTATAGGGACTGTGGTAAGATTTTTGTGCCACAGTGCTGTAAATGGCAAGCGGTACTACTCGGGTTGCAGGTGCAAGCAGCCTCGACCTCGTGTTTAGGAGCTAAGTTTCTGACTCGGTAGAGTTCGCAGAATTTTTAATTGCTTTTTCTTTGCATGAAACCAGGGGTGCCCATCCTCCCCAAGCTCAATGGCGCAAATCCCCCCCCCCCCCATTTTTCACAGCCCTCTTGTGCTTTTTATTTTTTATTTTTACCCCTCTTTTTTAAAAATGTATTTTTTTAATATTATTTATTTATTTAAATATTTATTTTTTTATAAATATTATTTATTTATTTTTTTAAATTATAACTATTATTTTTTTATTTATTATTAATTTTTTGAAAGTGCTAATTATGCGCGAAATAGAATCACTTTTGTTCTCTTCCAGGCACAACGGAAAGGAAATAAATAAATAAAAAATACACAAAGGAAATAAATAAATAACAAATTATAATAACGAAATAAAAAAATAATTTGATTAAAAAAATAAATGAATAATTTTTATTTAAAAAAATCAGCAAATAATTTAAATTAAAAAAAATAAATTAATGAATTAAATAAATATTAAATTAGTTTTAAAAAATCCCCCCCAAAAATTTTGATGGCGCAACTTGCGCCATAATCCCCCCCTGTGGGCACCCCTGCATGAAACAATTAAAGTTAACTGGTGTGCTAAGTGATGAATATTTGAAATAAGTTGAACTTATTTCAAGAGTTGTTGCATGTTTCTCCCTTAGCCCTGGCTTAGGGGCGGTTACTTACTGCTTTATATCCGAGCTTTGCCTCAAATTTTTCGAGTTGAACCGTATCAAGTGCTGTCGCTCGCTGGTGCTCTAATTTCCCATTAGCTACCAGTTTTTGCCGACTCTCTTTGCTCTATAAGAGGATTTCTGTCTCCAGCTTGCTTAATTCTTATTCTATGCTGATGAGTGCATAATAAGCACGAAACTGCAGTCCATGGATGAAATAAACGAGCTGGAGGTGTATTGCAAGTTGAGCTTGTTTTGTAGAAATTTGTTGGGCTCAGTGTAGGAGGTTTGTGTTTAAAATATGTTTTCGAAGCTTATTTTAATATTTAAAAAAATATAGTCGTGTAGTATTGTCACAGCGTAAATTTAAAAAAAAATCCATTTTCTTATTCCAAAGTTTTAAAAATACGGATTTCAGGAATTAGTTACATGCCTGGTGTTTAATATTTTAAATAATTACGCTTTTATAGGGACTGTGGTAAGATTTTTGCGCCACAGTGTTGTAATTGCAAATGGCAGCAGTACACTCGGGTTGCAGGTGCAAGCAGCATCGACCTCGTGTTTAGGAGCCAAGTTTCTGACTCGGTAGAGTTCGTAGAATATTTTTAATTGCTTTTTCTTTGCATGGAACAGTGATGAATATTTGAAATAAGTTGAGCTTATTTTGTAGAAATTTTTTGTGCTCATTGTAGGAGTTTTGCGTTTGAAATCTATTTTCGAAGCTCATTTTAATATTTTAAAAAATATAGTCGTGTAGTTTTTAGCATTGTCACAGCGTAAATTACAAAAAAAAAAAAAAAAAAATCAATTTTCTTATTCCAAAGCTTTAAAATACTGTTTTCAGGAATCAGATACATGCCAGATGTTTAATATTGTAAATAATTAAAAAGATCGTTTTGAATATAATTATAAACCCAGTTTAGAAAGTTTGAGCTTAAAACGTTAGTTCTAATCGTTCTTTTTTCAGTAAAAATCTCAATTTAAAATAGTATATAGTTCTGAGTTTTCATGGCGTTTATTGAAAAGTTAAATAAATAAATAAATAAAAATAACACATAACGCATTGCTTGCAGAGCTGTTAAAGTTACGATTTTTAGGAATTATTAATGGAGAGCAGCTTCGAAAAAAAAAAAAAAAAGTTTCTCCGAGCTACTCACTCTACCAGAGGGCGAATCGTTTAAAATTTTAATTTTTGTAAGCTACTGCTAAGGTATAGATAATATAAATTACAAACATCATGCTTTTTGCAAAGGCGCATATCAGATAAAACTACTACTTTTTTCGCTAAGTTTTATTTCAAGTGTACGTTAGGGAGAAACTTTTTTTTCTCTCAAAGCAAAATATAATGCTTGGTAATACAGCCGAATTCGTTTATAACGATTTCGGATATAACAAATTAAAAGTTGCGCAGTCGAAAATTCAAGCCAGGTGTCTAAACTATTCCTAGAAGTTGTAATGTGACAAGAATTTCAGTTTAAAGATTTGGTAAGAAATTGATTAATACTTATTGTTTGCAGCCTTGATTGTTTAAAATTAATTTATTTTTTATTTTAGCTGTAAGTTATTTAGGGGAATACTTGGTTTTGCTTTTTATCGTTTCTAGCTTAAATTAATTAGTTTACCCTATTCTAACCAAGGAACCACGCAAATAGTGTAATAATGAAAACAGTTGAAATTGGTAGCAATCGAAAAAGCATCTTGAGACAGATTTTTCAAAAATTATTTGCCCTTGTCCAGAAACATATTTTACTTTGTTCATTCGATTAAAAATTATTATTATTATTATTATTGTTATTGTTATTGTTATTGTTATTGCTATTGTTATTATTATTATTATTATTGTTATTGTTATTGTTATTGTTATTGTTATTATTATTATTATTATTATTATTATTATTATTATTATTATTATTATTATTATTATTATTATTATTAATTATTATCTTTTCCTGGTACACAAAATTAATGCATGCAAAAAGGATTGACAACAAATAAATCCCCATAAAGCTTCTTTGTTTTTGAATTTAAGATTGACAGGGCAGGCTTTTGATTAAGTAATACATAGCAGAATTTAACGTCAAAAATTAGAAATTCAAACATAACTATGTTTTATTACTTTAAAAAAACTAAATGCTAATTGGACAAGAAACTTTTAATTACAAAACCACAACAAAGAAATTCTTTCAAGATTGAATTCAAGTGTGCCTTTAGTCCTCCAAAATGTTTGCGAAATATTTTGAAACTATGACTAGTCAATGAATTTAAACAAAGAGTGTATAGTTTCAAAATCTACATAGTATCTATTTTTTTGATAATAAAAAGCATAAACTTCTGATAAACTCTTTTTCGTAGAGAGGCGTGAGCATAATACATAGATGTTTTACTCCTTGATGATTGCAAAAATAAGGCGTTTATTTTATCAGTGATAACATAAAAATCATCCAATGAAAATCAGAAATTGCTATGCATCGTAGACAAAAAATCATCATCTTTTCAAACATATACAAAATATACAAAGAAAATCATGTAAACAATAAAATGAATCTAAAACGGAAGTCATTTACCGGAACAACTTCGAAACTTTTAAAAACTTTGCTGAAAGTAAAATCTATTCTGATTGAATGCCTTTGTTCAAATATCCAATCTTTTTAAATGGTGAAGTTGAAAAAAAATAATAACTTGTTTGAGCGCTTGTATAGGCATAAATATGAATTAGTATTTTAAAAAGGAATTACGGATAAGTATCAAACTGTTGCAGGTCTAAAAGCGCTATTTTACCTCACATTCAAATTAAAATGCAAGTAAATGCGAAGGGGAGAAGTTCTGCGGGGCGAATGTATTAGGCGCATTAACAATAGAGTGGGTTAATATTTATTCAACATTGATACCGTGTCAGTTGTTAATTATTAGAGTCATCCGTTCGGCTAATATTTGCCGCGCAAAGGAAGCAAAGGCACCTTATCAAGAGGCGCTGCATTCCAAACAAGCTCAATATAACAATGCAAACACATATTTCATTGTTTGATATGTTGGCTCAACCCCTTCTCTCTTTGAGTAGTTGAAGCAAATATTTTCGGAGCTCCATTGCGCCACTCTATATAAATGCGATGTGGCCTCAAGGCGCAGACCACATTTTAACCTACATCAAGCCGTTCGGGTTAATATAGAGTTTATCTGCCCCAATAAAAAGGCATGGCCTTATATGCCAAAGCAAGTCAACTGCTATGACGGTCCTAATGTTCAGGTAAGAAGGGAATTTGACCAGGTAGAGTAAAAACTTGTTTTAAAAGATTTTACTGGCAGCGAAAAAAACTCGTTATACCATATAAATAAAGTTACTTATTTGCAAAGGTTACTGTTAACATTTTCTCGTGTTAAAGGAGCAAATTTCGTTGCAACTACAGGCAATAAATTTATATTACCGTGAAACCTTCTTTTACAACCAAGCGTGAAGAGCAGTATAAAACATTAACAATTCCGAGGTGAAAAGTTGAAAACAAATAGATAAACAAAGTAATGAGGCAATGACGTGGTCTCCCACCTTCCATTGCGCATGTGTCCCGGTAAAGGTTCTCATTTGCTCTTTGGCATGCGCTGTATTTAAGTGTTTAACTGAAACTCTATTTCAGGACTTGAAAAAATGTTTCATTTTCTACCTCATAAGAAACCAAAAAAAAAAAAAAATGAATTTTTTTTTTACAAAGTTCTAAGGAAATGTATTCATTTATTTTTGTCCTTGTTAAAATACTAAGGATATTAAATGAAAATATTTCTTTGCAATGATAAAAATATTAAAATGCTCGTTTTTCCCCCTTTCTTTCCTGTTCCTTTTTTTTCCTTTCTTTCTGAGTCACTTTCATAAAACAGCGAATATTGCTCAGATGCTTATTACTAGTAACTGACAAGAGCAACAAAATTAGTTATAATCAGGGCTGCGGAGTCGGAGTCGAAGAGTCGGAGTAGGACTGATTTTGGACCAAAAGAGTCGGAGTCGCAGAAAAACTTGTCGACTCCGACTCCGACCACCTCAGATTTGGATGAAATTTTATGGAGGTGAAAACATATCTTTGAAACTAACAAATACAAATTTTCAGCGTCCAATATCCAAATCCTAAGCATCTAGGATCATTAAAAAGGGCTTCAAAATGGCAGATCGGCTTTGTGAAACGAATTGCTATGTTTGGGCTTATGTAAGTGAATAAAAAATATTTGCAGCAAAAATGCAATGTGTTAAAATAAAGTCTGGCCATTTACCAAGAAAAGAATTAGTTTTGTACGGAGTCAAATGACAAGAGCGGCACTTGTCTTTTGCTCTGGAGAAAATGGACTTTTTAGAAGGTCACAGTGACCTCCGAGAATTGACTTAAATGTGGTGAAATTACCTGCGAGAATTCTTGAGAAAATTGAACTTTTGAGAGGTCAAAATGAACTCCCGTGACCTCCAACTGGCATACCTCAGCTTGCTACACCCCCTCCCCCCAAAGTGAGTTCTGGCTACGACCATGAATAAAAATGAAACTTTTTAAAATGGACTTAATATTTCAACCTTTGTTTAGGGTTTTTCCATCTTCACTTTTGGGTAAAAAATAAATAATAAAAAAAAGCAGGAGTCGGGAGTCAGAGTCGGAGTCGGAAGTTTTAAAACCCCGGAGTCGGAGTCGGAGTCGACCTTTTTTCCTCCGACTCCGCAGCCCTGGTTATAATAAATATATTATTTCTGCTTTTGAACTATCCTCTTAAAATATTCCGTTGAAGAGAGAAAATTCCTTACGTCTTCTGTTGTCTCTCAGTTAAGCAAAAAGGCAAGCAAATTAGTCAGATTCATGTCCCATTATGCGTACAAGCTAACGCTTTTCGAAAAACGAGCACTAAGTGACATTACATTAACATTTAACTACATTCTCTAAATATGAGAAGATAAAAAAAAATAATCATGTCAAGCAAATAATTTCAGTTAAAAAAAATTATTTTTAATTACTATCACATATTTCACTTATTTTGGTAGCTAATTTACAAAATTCGAATAAAAAACATTTACCACAATGCCTGGGAAATAGTATTTTTTACTTAGAGATACTTCAAATAACATTACGATGTGAGAGACCGAAAAATATATTTTCAATTAACAATTTCGAATAGCAAAAAAAGTTGTGTTGTGGAATTCTAAATATGGGTAAAACTTTTTTTTTTCTTTAAATCGAGCATAAGCTTCAAAGTATAAAAAAGGGGGGAGGAAATAATAAGTTTAAATTTCAATTTCTTAATGAAATACAATTTTCAAATATCTTAAAAGTATTCACAATCTTTTATAGTTTTTAGTTCACACATAAGCCGTAAAGATTCGTGAAATTAGCCCTACATCTATTTTTTAACCCTTTTTTTTCACGTTGCAGTATCTCTTCTTTTATGGTCCAGTTTTACACTTTTCGCAATAAATATGCACAGTGCAGATCTCAGCTGGTATGCAATTATATTTTATTAAATTCATGCAAACCCTTTGTCATTTATATCTTTTCATATGGTGGATTATAAGTGATTATTTTTTTCGGAACAGTTCGAGTTTTTGTAGTGTATTTTTACTTATCACATATGGGCAATTCCACGATAACTTACGTTACATTTCGACCAACTCTTATGCATTTAGTACCTCAGTACAGACAAATTTTGTTGTACAAATCTTGTATGAAAGCATTTTTTGAAAATGACAGTTGAAAGCAGAATTAAAATTCAAAAATATTCGATGCATTTAAATTTTACAAAATCTAGCAGTCAAAGATAAGGCAGTAACTTGCGTTACACAAAAAGGGAATGACATAATATGAAAATTGGTTCTGAGGCAAATTTCTGCTCTATTACAGCTGTTTTATTGTTTGAAGCATAATTTATCAGTTCCTTATAATGCTTAGGAATATATTTTCATTAATTTAAAAATTTATTTCAAAAATTGAAAATTATGGGAATTTTTAACTGGGTAACTTATGTTACAATAACTTACGTTACAAAATTTACTTACAAGCATATCTTTATTACAAAAATTAATGAATGAAAATTACAGCTTAGTTTAGATCGAAACATTGAAAATTAACAATTATGAATTAAATTTACAGAAATTTAATATCAAACTCAATGAAAAATCAAAAATATTACATAACATAAGACTTAAATATATACTGGCTGCTGCTATTAACAAGTTCAGGTAATTCAATTTTTCAAATCATTCTTTCTTTCTTATTATAAATTTCATCTGTCGTTACTGGTCATTTCTAATTGGTTCCAACAGCAGCCATTACTTATATTTTAAACTCGTTTTCTTCAATAATCGTCACAATCAAGGATACAATATATTTTCGTACTTTACCACACACCATTCACCAGCTTTTTTCTCTGTTTTTTCTTCTTGTTCCTTAAAATACTAAACGAAACCCCGTAGTTTGTTAATTTCTAGTTCTTAAATGGTCATTGTCAATGTGCGGATCTTCAGAAAGTATTTTTGATAAATTTTGCTTTTTCTAACATATTTCAATACCATAAAGAGGGACTTATATTTAAAAATCTGTAATATCCACATGACTTTTCTCATACCCCTTCTACAGCGCATCTTTTCTGCAGAGTTTAGTGGCATTTTAATGCAGAATAAAATGTATTTCACCTGTAAGAGATAAAATATTTTTGTATTTGTTACTTCTAAGACATATTTGATAACTTTAAATCATAACAGAAGTCATTTTTGAATAATTTATAGTACATTAACTCCTAAATATTCTGAATGCAGTGATATTGTTTAGAGAGAATTAATATCTCAAAAGCCAAAAAGAAACATATAATTTATAATAGAGGTGTATTGTAATCTTATTAACAAATAGAGACATTTTAAGAACTATGATTAATTTAAATTAAGTAAATACAGTACAAATTCAAAAGAATTCTTGCATAAATTACTCCTACTTACCACATAGGTTTATTTCACAATTTACTTTCTTTATAAATACAAGTATTTAAGTTCTACTTGGGTAACTTACATTACCTGCATATGTTGGTAACTTACGTTACACGTTTTGATTGTAGCACAAAAAATTAAATAGACAATATTTTTAAAAAAACTTTAACTATTTGCTTAACACACACTTATAAGATAGAAAATATAGCATTGTTAACATTGCATTGCCCTTTGTTTATGCACATCATGAACTTTAACATGTTTTTGGTAACTTACATTACATAGAACAGTGCATTTTTGAAGTTAACATAAATCACTTAATTTACGTGAAAACACTCATTTTAGCAATTTACAATATTGAATTAAAGTGTAATAATCAATATTCTTTCTTTAAAACAGTTATCTAAAGAAAAAAATTTAAACTTACCAACGTTGAAAGATCGATCATTTGCTTTGCCAAAAGTTACGTATTCCATTTCCAACTTCAAAGTGCTGCCAAAACTAAAAATACTACATTCTTGATAAAAAATTAGTACAAATAATAAACTTCTAACATTTTTAAACAGAAAAATATGTAAAACAGACGCATTGCTGTAATTTGATTTATTTGATTTTTCCAACGCTTTTCCACACTTGCATGGAATTGCCCATATAACATGTCCTTTTATTTTTCAATGTCAATGCGAAAGGCAAAGAAAGGCTTTTTTTTTGCTTCAAGTATTGCCCTAACTGATGTCATTTTTTTGTGTTCAAATTGTTTTTTAATGGGAGAAAAAGTAACCGCATAAAACTTGAGATTTCGTTTTTTTTTCTGAATACTTTTGTTTGTTTTCGTTTTAAACTAGCAACAATTTAACTCTGCATCTTATTTTGAACAAAATGTTCAAAATAAAATGCTGTCTATGTAGGACTAACAGAGAGAAAATAGATATGAAAAGGTTAAACGGATTTATATATACATATACATTATATATAATATATATGTGTTTGGGCATGTAAGAAAATAATATATACTTACAAGTCAGTGTCTTTAGCAGCAGTTATTTGTTTGCTTATTTATTCGGAAGAAAAATTTGGAGAATGGCTTGTGAATCGTTTTTCACCGTTTTTCCTTTTGTTTAGGTAGAATGAACTACGAAGAGCAGTAGTATGCTTTTAAGAAAAATGAGCATTTAGTCTAAGAAAAATTTCCAAAATGTTTTACCCACTGTGTAGTAAAGAAAATACCGCTTGGCGTGAATGGGATATCCATGTAGTATATGATGTTGGCAAAGCGTTTCAATTGATTGCTACGAATGTAAGTGTTTTTGTCATCATAAGAGTAAAAAGATTGAAATTCAAGCTTTCACTTTTCCGAAGGTTAATATATAAATTTATTTATCTATTAAATCAAACTAACATTAATAATATAAAACAATTTGAGAGACTCTTTTTATGTGCTTGCCATTCAAATATAAAAATGCGTCCACGTATCTATTTTAAAAACAGTGATGTACTTATAAGCAAATATGAAAAGGCATACGAGCAAAAATAACACACTATATGCAAACAATGTTGATAATATTAACGGGAAAAAACTGGAAGTTTAAAGAGGTATTTAAACATTTGAAATGGCACCAGTGAGGAAACTCATGAATAAATGATTCTCGTTTTTCTTTTTGGTATAATGAAAGAAGCCACTATGTCTAAGTGCTAAAAAAATGAACAAACAATATCGCTTCGAATAAATAAAGTGGTGTGTAAATTGATGGGGTGACTTTTTTCCGTCAACATGAAAACTAGATCAATAAAACGAGATATTCATCTGTTTCTATAGACTGAGCGCAGGTTAAACATTTGCCACGAAAGGAACAAACAGTTTGAGCAGGAGGCTTCCTTTAAATACGACTCCCGCCAGACACTCAGTTCTCCAAACGGGGAGAGAAGACCCTGTCTATGGTCCAGCCGGATAGTTGGGGCACTGCAGCGAAGATCATGGAATAATTCGGTGTCTTTGGGCTGCCCGTACAAGAGGAAAATTATTTTTGCAAAGTTTAAACGTTACTCATCTATCAGAAGTTAGTTCTGTAAGGAAGATCATGGAATAATTCAGTGTTTTTGAGCTGCCCGTACAAGAGAAAAATTATTTTTGCAAAGTTTAAACGTTACTTGTCTATCAGAAGTTATTTCTATAATTAAGATCATGGAATAATACGGTGTATTTGGGCTGCCAGTACAAGAGTAAAATTATTTTCGCAAAATTTTAAACGTTACTCATCTATCAGAAGTTATTTCTATAAGGAAGATCATGGAATAATTCAGTGTTTTTAAGCTGCCCGTACAAGATAAATATTATTTTTCAGAGTATTGAAGAAACGTAACTTTTGCATCAAAAGTTATTTCTGTAAGGAATATCACGGTATAACTTAGTGTCTTTGCGCTGCCCATACAAGAGAACATTTATTTTTACAAAGAATTTAAACGTAACTCATGTATCAGAAGTTATTTCTACAAGGAAGATCAAGGAATAATTATGTGTTTTTAAGCTGCCCTCAAAAGGGAAAAAAAGATTTTTGCAAAGTATTGAAACGTAACTTGTGTATCAGAAGTTATTTCTGTGAGGAATATTATGGATTAATTCTATGTTTTTGAGCTGCCTGGACAAGGGAAAAAAAAACTAAGTATTTAAACTTAATGTGCCAGAAGTTATGTCTACAAGGAATCATTTAGTATTTTTGAATATGAAAGTTGAAAGAATAATAGTAAATATTTGAAGAGAGCAGTTTCATTGCTGATCTTTCCGAAAGGGCAGTCTGCTTTCGATCTAGAAGAAGATTTGTGAAAAAAGTAAAGACAGAACATTTTCGCCGATTACTTCGAGCTGCATTAGGATACATCTTAAAATGTGAACAAATACTGAGAGACAGCGAGTGACATAAACTTTTCCATTTAGAACTGGCTTGGCAACAGACAAACCAAATTGCTTCAACAGTGATTCAATTGTTTTTTTTTTTTTTCAATTTTAACAAAAGTCTAAGGCTGAGGGTGACATTAAATGGGAATTTTTGCTATAGATTAACTAGTAAGTTGAGCGTATTTCGAGCGTATTTTAAAAGCAGAAGTTATTGACACTACAAAATAAAATATATCATTCGAATTAGTTAATATTATACTGAAATAGGTTATAGTGTTTAAAAACTTCGCCTTTTTTTCTACACCTGATATTACCATAAGAAAAAAACTCGCAAGATACAAAACGTATTACGTTTTGTAAACGTTTTATAAGACAAAGCTTGCAATTAATGTTAACGGACTTAATTTTGAACTAAAACATGATATTTTTTTCAAAGATGATCAGCAATAAATTTTAAAATTGCATCCGAAATCTTTGGGTTTTCAAAAAAAATGTACTTTAATTTTAAGACCTATAATAACATAAATTAACAAATAAATATTGCCTTCTAAAGTGAAAAGGATTTCTTAATTTCACCTTCATTTCACCGAAAAATGATTAAATATCGTCAGCTGAGATAAATTATAGATTTACCTAAGATTCAGACTAAGAATTTTACATTTATCATTTGCTCAGAAAAAAAGGTAAATTGCTTTTGAATACCAGCTACTTTGGAGATGAGTAAAGACAAGAATGGATATTAATACGAGTTTTGCCTTATACTGCGTCACGCGGTCACATTCATTTGCTTAGCAGATTAACTGGAAAATAACGACGACAGTTTAAAGCTGTGCTATTAAATTGCTCTCATAGTTTCTTTTTTTTTCTCTTTTTTTTTTTTTAATTACAAGCTATGGTCAGTTTTTTTTTTTTTTTTGCTTCTGTCACCTGTAATGTATTTCAACAGGAGTTGTTACGAGCAAAATAGTAAATTTTTAGTGACCGCAATTTTAAGTGAACCGCACAGCTTCAGAGGCTTTTTTAAAGGAAATAAATAGCCCCACAATAATTAGCACGAGACTAGCTTATTCAATAATATCCAAAGATTAAGACAAGCATGTTTTACCAAAAAATAAAATACTGGAGTCAATATACCAAGCAAGAAAAGTAAGAGTTTTCTGTAGTTGCTACTGGATAATCGATTTAGTAGAAAACAATTAGCTTTAGCTCTGACAACAACTTGAGAAGAAATAAAGGGATGAGGTCCAAAATTTATACACGTGTTTTCGAATTGAAATGAATCCTTTGCTGAGTGATTGGAATCGCCAATGTATGCCAAGTGACTAAGAGTGGTGAGTATGCTTCTATTGGTGCTTTCTGAGTTTAACAAACATTATAAATTAATGCTATTACCACGCATAATGACATAAATAATGCTTTGAAATATATTCATATTTTTCTATATTATTGGCTTGCTAATGAGTTGTTGCTTCATTACCTTTAAATCAACATGAATATCAATTTAAACTATTTGCATATGCGATTATATAATATTTAACCAAAAGGTCTTTTTCTATAGAATAAAGAATTTTTATCGAAATACTTAAATCCTGGGAATATAAAGATTGTAAAGTTTTTGTTGAATACGATAATAATAACTTTCTATTACATTTTCCAGATATTTCCTTTCTATTTTTATTCCAGAACTTTACTTTTTATTGTGTCTATTTTAATCACTACAAGCTAAAATAGTATCTTATATTTTATAGTACTGAATTTAAAGAGGAAACATTTCATAAAATTAAACAATTTCTTGAAATATTAAATATGGAAATTTACCTAATGCTACCGCATTTTGTGGACATAAAAGTAACTTTGACTGATATATATGTGGTATGTATGAATAAAAAATTCCTGCTGCACCGTGTATACACATAGATATTATATACTTCTTTCAACGGCCAGTGTTAGAAAGTCTTTTTTCTTTTCTTTTTCTTGTTTTTCTCTTTTTATTTTCCTTTTTTTATTTTATTTATTTACTTATTTATTTTTTTAAATCATGCTCTTGAATTTCGATGGCAATCTACACATTGCTGGAAAACAAAATGAGGAATTATAGTGTTGAAAAGACATCTTTCTTGCTATTATGCAGTTCTCCTAAAAGGAAATCGATGGAAGGGAGTTAAGAAAAGGAAAATTAAATTAGTAAACAGTTACACTAATAACTATCTACCATTCCATAGAGGGGCATTTCACGGTATTTGTGACATTGGGGTGTCCGTAACAAAACTTTTTCAAAGTTCAAAATTTTTATATATATTGAAAAAGTACATTCTAAAGTATATGAATATCATATTGTTTTCCTAGTTCACTTTATATTATGTTTGTAATTGCACTCAGAACATTGAAAATGCAATTTTCGCTGTTACGGACTCTACATCGAATTTTTCTTTAAAAACTAAACTTTTATTCCAATTATTGTTACGGACTCTACAGTCATCATTTTCACAATCCATATTTTTTTTATAGAACGCACTTCTTGATTAAAATTGTTAGCTATATTAGAGGTGAGACTTTACTTTATCTGTCTCAAGTACCAGTTTTGGCTTAAAAATTGGTTTAAGCCAGATTAAGCCCCCCCTCCCCTAGAATGATATATATGACAATCCCGCCTCTTGCGGGTACCCATGGTAATCTGATTTGATGCTAAACTCAATGTCTATTTATATTATTTATATCAAAGCTGATAAAGAAGTGTTGAGATTGTTTGTTTTATTTTATTTTTTCATTTTATTTTCATGCACTGCAAAAAATGAGCCGTTGTTTTGATAGTATAACATTGGCAGATGAGGTTCCAATTTAAAACCGTAAAATGCACAGTGATAAACTGTAAAACTAGCAATTTTACAGTTTCTTACTGTAAAGTTAGCAATTTTACAGTTTATTTCCGTAAAATTTAGCTGTATCATACTGTAAAATATTGGCAGCAGAGGTTCCGGTTTAAAACTAAAATTTACGGTAATAAACATAAATTACAATTTTACAGTTTATTACAGTAAAATTAGCAATTTTACAGTTTACTACTACAGTCGACGCTCGTTATAACGACCACACGTTATAAAGACCATCCTAATATAACGACCGGTGAGAAAACGCCTATCTGTAACCCAATATACTCAATGTTCTACCTCTTATAGCGACCACTCGTTATAAAGACCGTTTTCCGGTCGTTATATCGAGCGTCGACTGTATAAAATTAGCTGTATTATACTGTAAAAATAACAATCATTTTTTAGTGTGTAGATGTTTTTAATTTGGCAAAACTCAGGAGGACAAGAATAAAACCGAGCACATTTCCGTTTCGTTTCCTTCCAAATTTATCTACTAACCTGGTTAAGGGAACGTCCAACCTTTCTCTAGACATGAAATAAAACAATAAAATGACAACTTGAAAAGTGGAACTAATTGCTTCAGGAAAATGTGAGCTTTTTCAGATGAAAAATGTTTGTTAAAATATGCGTATCGGTAAATGATGTGCTCGGGTTTCAAGATAACTGTTTTGTCAAGCTTAAAGATGTCGTTATCTTAATTCTTTCTTTCTTTCCTTTTTTAAACATTTCAACAGTCGAAGCAAGTTTACTGACACGTTTTAGGTAATTTATGTATGCAAATAAGATGTTTTAACCCTTAGCACATTTAAATATGTTTTCTGGGGAGTTTTGCTTCGTGCGGAAGTAATAAAGAATTTTGCTTTCATGGTTTTAGAAATGGACTGTTTATGAGGCGAAAATTTATGGTGCGGAAACTAATTTTCAATATTTTGTGAAAAAATAAATCTCGAAATGAATTGTTTATTTTTAAATGATAATGATTGCAATTTTAAACGTGAATTGAAATTAATTTTTGAAGAAGAAATTCCTTGAAATGTACAATAGACTGTTTTTTTTTTTTAGTACATAGCTATTTTTGTGACATCGGTTATATCGCATTTTCGGATATATCACGCTTTTTTGTGGTCCTCCGACAAGCGCAATATAACGAGGGGTTACTGTATTAATCTTGCATCACGTCCCAGTACATGAAAATAATGCATTAAACTAAAGCACTGTATTTTAATCATGAAACGTTGATTGTGCCTGATTTTTATTATTTAAAAGTTGCTGCTTTTACTACTCATTCTTACGTTGCTGCTTTTGTTTAACTTTTGTATATTATATATGGCTTCTGATACGAAAATGGGGATTTATAACTTTTTTTTCATTGATTTCATGTAACAATTTCAAAAGCACTTTCTTATGCATGTATATTAAGAGGTAAATTGCCGGAATGTTACTTTTATCCAAGTTTCTAGGAACATAATATAGCAATGAATTATACGGTACAACAGAAGTATTACGTTCGTTATTTTCTTTTTCTCTTCGAGCTATATTTTTACATGCACTAAAGGAGTACTTTCAGAGTTTAAACGGCCACCCAGGAAGATTTTCATTCAAAGTCAAGATTAACATTGACTTTAAAATCAATGCAAAATTAAAGTGCTGCGTAGTCATTTATTTTGCCTGGTTACCATATGTAATTAAAATATTTTTATTTTTAATGAAAATTAAGGTTTAATTAAGTTTTATCCTAATAAATGACTAAAAGAAACCTTAAAAAAAACATTAAAAACGACGTGTGATGCTTTTCGTGTTGGTACAGAAATTAGCTCTGCCACACGAAGTCTTCTGTATTTATTAACTAATTATTTGTCTCGAATCTTTACAATGTTTAAACGTTGAGAACTAAAAATTCTTACATTTAATTATGGTTATCAGTGGCAGATCCAGTCGGTTATGATTACCACTATGGTCAATTTCCATAAAAAGTAAAAAAGCTTCCGAATGAACAATACATTGCAAACAATAAGCTGTTGTTTGTACAGTATAATACAGTCGAACTCGCTTATAACGAGCACGAAGGGGCCGTAACATGTTGCTCGTTAAATTCGAGTGCTCGTAATAAACGGATTTTTACGGCCGGCGTGCAACCAGAAGGGGTGGGGGCTTGGGAGGTGAAATAATTGAGTTTACTTTTCATTTAATTGATACTTACTTTAATTATATCAAATAATTTAATTAAATACTGTTCTTTATTTAATGATTTCTCTTTAAACAATCAGTCCCACCACAGGATTTGTGAACTCTCCCTATTGACACTGGAATGCTGGGGGAATTTTTCATATAAAAGTATTGAACCGCAGGGGAAAAAAATGATGATAAGACAGGAATAAGACTAGAAAGATGAGAAAAAAAGACTGTGAGGCAGAAAAAATTGCTCGTTAAAACCCGGTCTTGCTCGTTAAAAACGAATTCTGTTCCATAGATTTAACATTGATCCAACCAAATATTATCGTTTCCCTCGTTAAATCCGAGTTCTCGTTATATCCAAGCTCGTTATAAACGAGTTCGACTGTAGTGGCAGCAGAGGTTCCAGTTTAAAACTGGAAAGTTTAAAACTCCAGTTTAAAACAGTAATAAATTGTAAAACTAGCAATTTTACAGTTTATTACTGTAAAATCACTGTAAAATTAGCAGTATTATACTGTAAAAAACATCTTTTTTTTACAGTGTACTTTATTTTACTTACTAGATTAAAAAGGTAAGAAAACCCAATAACTAAAAGCAAAAGCCTTGCTCTTTCGGTTTCTCCGAAGTAGAGGATCATTCACGAAAGTTAATCGCGTGAGAGCTAACGCTGGGGGGTGCAAGGAAGAGAAATAAATGCTTTCACTTCATAATAGGCGCTAAAAAATATTTCACGCTTGTTGACGCTCAGGAATAGCAATAGTCTAAACTAATTTTAGCAGTGGGAACTTTCCACAATGCTTCAATGCGTAACATTTGCCCCCCGCCCCTCGAGTGTGGTGTATCAGGAGGGCCGTAATCCCTCTGGCTAATCCAGCCATTTGAATCAGAGGAGTGAAACGGACAAAATACGCGGGGGGGGGGGGGGGACAGGAAGTGATAAGCACAATCTCGAATTCAACAACTTTCACTTTGTGCGAGAGAAATAGATCCTTCCGGATTTCACAAACAGCTATGACTTTTCTTTAATGCTTTCTGTAAACATGGTGTCCGAAATATACATCAATTCGTGAGCGGGATTACTATGGGATGGTGTGTAGTTTAAGGTGGTAAATGAAAATTTTCAGTGCTTCATTAATGAAATAGATTTTTTTTCTATAGACATATATATTTAATGATAGCTATGTTTCTGGATATCTGTTTCGTTTTTATTTGCAATAATGATGAATCTGCAAAAACAGTCGAACTCGCTTATAACGAGCACGAAGGGACCGTAACATGTTGCTCGTTAAATCCGAGTACTCGTAATAAACGGGTCCTTACGGCCGGCTTGCAAACAGAAGGTGTGGGGGCTTGGGAGATCAAATAATTGAGTTTACTTACAATTTAATAAATACTTACTTTAATTACATATAAATTAAATTAAATACTGTTCTTTATTTAATGATTTCTCTGTAAACAATTAGCCCCACCTGTTATACCGGATTTGTGAACTCTCCCTATTGACACTGGAATGTTGGAGGAATTTTTCATACAGAAGTATTGAACCGCAGGGGAAAAAAATGATGATAAGACAGGAATTTGACTAGAAAGATGAGAAAAAAGACTGCGAGACAGAAAAAATTGTTCGTTAAAACCGGGTCTTGCTCATTAAAAACAAATTCTGTCCCATAGACTTAACATTGATCCAACCAAATATTCTCATTAAATCCGAGTTCTCGTTATATTCGAGCTCGTTATAAACGAGTTCGACTGTAATAATATAAAGTCAATATTAAAAAAATAGACTTTCTGTATTATGTGACAAAAGGCATGCGCTTGGTGACACTAACTGCCGCGTCAAGATAATAAGCAATTTCTTTTTTCCTAAAAAACTGGTTTGCAGGTATTTTAAAAACTACTACTTATTTTTACGAACAAAATTTCAAAAGTAAAAAGTAAGTTTTAAAATAAAAAATTATAAAAAATTGAAACTTAATGTTTTGAGTTGACTTTAACTCGTGTAAATGAGAAAAAATATTTTGAGTATTACAATGTAAAAAAACACTAGTTTCGTTTCTTTTTATTATTATTATTAGTAGTAGTAGTAGTATTATTATGCGCATGATCCAAACTTTTTCTCCTAATAAATTTACAATAGATTACATTTTGCTAACACTGGAACTGTTAGGATATGAGCCCGTGTTACATTAGAACTTCACGAGATTTCTAATCACTTTACCACGATATTAAGAGATTTGTTTCTAAAATAAGATTAAATCGGTCAGCTCGACTTTTATTTCTATGAATTAAAAAATAACAGGTAATTAAAACTAAAAACATAATTATATTTTCATAGTTTCCTGATGAGTCTCAAATCAAGACAAGATCTTAATAACTAAAAAAGAAAATGAAATAAAGATATGCGTTTTAGCATAATACTTAAATTTGGTCTTAATTAGTAGGAGCGCTTTTGAACATTTTGCAATAAAAATCCCTAAGTAGGGTGAAATAAGCGAATTATGGTTACCATTTGTTTTTGTCTTTTGCAGCTAACATGATTAAGAAAAAAAAATAGCTATTAAGCGTGAAATAAAAGTCTGAATTCTGACAAAAGAAACATTTGAGTTTTAAAGCTTAAACCAAAAACTTTACCCTTTATTTTTTTGTATTAATCGGAAAAGTTTTGTTCACACAATGTCTTCTATTATCTGGTAAAACAATGCTAACAATTTAAAACAACCGTTTTCATTTCATAAATCATTTATTTGCACTTTATATGAGCTGACTTGGGGCATTTTTGACCCCAAACCCAATGCTCTTCCCATCATTTTAAAAGGACTTTGCGCAACTTGCACACACATCAACGTTTTCACTTTTAGTCACACTTCTTTATTCTTTCTCTTCTGAAGAAAAAAATTCTTTCTCTCCCCCCCCCCCCCCGTATTTCTTGCTTAATATTAAGCCCAACCCAAATTGCGTTCTTCTAAAACATTATTTTCATTCTATGCTTGAAATCGATTAACACTGAAAAGTACACTTAACGTTAATACAGAAGAAATAATTAAGTATAAAGTTACTATTTTTAAAGTATAAAAGAGCTGCAACATGATTACTGTAACAACTGTAAAAACTTTTTGGAAGTGTGAAACAAAGATCTATCATTTCCAGTTCGGATGGAAATGATAGGTCTTTGTAGTACTTCCTGTTTCTAATCATAACAGACAGCATCAACTCTTAGATAACTAGTTTCAACATTATCCACCAATGTTAAATGCATACATAAAAAACATAAAACATAGGTGCCTAATAAGGAAAGAATTTATGCGTCTAATAAGGAAAGAATTTATGCGAAACCTTTATGCGTCTAAGGCAGGCCGCACACCGAAGCGACACAGGGGGAATTCCACAATCGACAATAATACATCCGCGCAACTTGTCGCCAAGGTTCGCAGACTGGAGCAACACAGCACGAAACTTGCGCATGCGCACTACGCTCATCGTCAAAAAGTAAACAAACCTTAATCATTTCGTTTGATGATGAATTAATGATCCATTTTCTCGCATCTCGAAAGAGGAAACAAAAAGCAGAACAAGAGACGTTTGTCAAAGAAGAAAAATTTATTTTAGGATTCATTTGATTAACCACATTAAACTTGTAATTATCACTTTTGCCACAATTGTTTAGAAATATAAATTATTTTTCTCTAATTAGACAACAATATACCAAATGATTCATGGAATTAAATGAAATATTTAAATTTTAATTATATAATCAACAGCCACACGTATTAGATACTGTGGATTCGAAGAAATATTATTCGATTAAGGGGGCATTTTGTTTTGTTTTAGCGGGGATCTTGAACATTGGCTCTATGGCATGGGTTCCAGGATGTTTTATTGAAAAAGCGGGGTATTCCTTTATACGTTACCCGATTAAGCAGCGACCACAGTATATTTTTTCACTCGAATCCAGCTATAGTGATCCCCCGATTGTAGCAAATCATCCAATTTCAGACGCATAACACCCATATGCTATAAAACCGGCCATAGTGATCCAAAAAGTTTCAGAAATACCACTTTAACCAAATTTCATTGGAAATATTTTGGACTTTGAATACGTACATAGAAGCTTTTCTGGTTTTTAAGTGTCCGTATTTTCAGAATAATTCAAACTTTTAACAAGAACAATTTGACTAGAGATTAATATTTTAATATTGATGAAGAAACAAAAGATACAAGTCCAGGACCTTCAATCTTTGCTCCAATGGCAGAAAACATTTTTTTTGCAACTGAAACTATAATTCAAAGCTCTGTGAAATTGCTTGCAAAAGTTGACAAAAAAATCAGCAAAATGTGTTTAAGTTCAAAGTTTGCAACCGAAACTTAACGTTTCTTCAAATGCTATTGAGTACAGTATAGTTATTTCACTTAATTGCTGTAATTACCAATGGAATCATAGGTTCAGTACAGAAATACTGTCGTCCCCGCTTAATCGGGTAAACGAATACCCCGCTTATACGAATAAAACCGTTTGGAACAGAACATTTCCCCATAGACACTATGTTAAATATCCCCGCTTAATCGAATAATTTCCCCGGATAATCGAATAATATTTGTCAGCTTTTACAAAATTTTTGCTAAGAAAAATGTTGAATCAAATAAAAGTGTTCCCACAAGACCTTGAGCAAACAAACCACTATTGTGGACTGTTTCAGAAAATAAAATTTTTTCACAACACAAGTTTTAGTTACTTTTTTATGATTTTCATACGACTGTACAATATTTATACTCAATTATCATACTATTTCGTCGTTTACTTTGCTTATTTCAAAATCTTTTTACCAATAACATTAATTATTTCCTTTATATATAGCTATTTCTTTGTTATTATTATGTTTTGAGACAAAAGTTGTGAAAATTGAAAGGTAAAAGAAATTTTCCCCGCTTAATCGAATAAATTTTTTTGGAACTGATAGTATTTGTTTAGGCGGGGCCCGACAGTATTAGGCGAAACCAAGGGTTTCCCTTTCTTTATTGAGCTCCATACTTTATTAATTTCAAAATCAGTAAAATCATGCTACATTTATAGAACACAGTACATGTATAATATTTATAACACGGTTGAATTGCAAAATTTTCTAGCACAGTAATGCTAATTTTGAATAGAATACTTTTAAGAAGTAAAATCATATGACAGAGGATCTAGTTGCTGCTCTATATAGAGGAGATAACATCTAATGCTCTATTGCCTTCTGAATGTGAAATGATCTTGTATTTCATCTTTGAAATCTTCAGCGACGTCGATTTCTTCAAGTTTGTATTTAATCTGATCTCGAGTAGAGGCACTTGCTGTGTAAGTAATCCGCTGTAGCAATTTGAAGCATTCAATATAATATAAAGGTGTTATCTTGAAGTTCGTCCACTGCTTCTCTCCGCATCTTTGAGGAATATGTACACCGAAAAGCATAAACAGAAAGGTTGGTATTAATAAAAAAAAACCTAACCTTCCTGCTATATGCCATCCAGTACTGAAATTAACTGCAAAGAAAATTGATAAAAAAGTTACACAATTTTCCTTCACACTTTATCCAGGCTTAGGACTGGCAGCTTTAAATGCTGGCGTGTTTAAAAATTGTGTCTAAAATAAAAATACATTTTAGTTTAACATTTAGTCACTGAGTCGCAAGAATGAGCTTCAAATATTTTTCCATCTTCGTTGGCAGGCTTCAACTAAGTACAGAAGAGAAATAGCTAATTACTTAAATGTTCAGGTTTTGAATGAAAAAGCTTTTTTTTAACATTCAGCAATAGTTTCATCATTAGTTGCATTTGGAGAACAAAAATTTTAAATTAATGCCTAGCACTTCTTAGGTGTTATGCCTAAAATTTTGGACATTTAAGCTTTTTTCATCAACTTATCGCAACCATGACTTCGTAAGATAAATTTGTAAAAGTGATTTGTTTCAAAATACAACCTGTTTATTTCGAAAATTTCCTTTTAAATACTATACTCTTTTGTATACTAACAACCACTCTTTTCTAACGTGTGCCAACAACTTGCAAATTAACTCTTTCTTTCTTTTATAACAAGCAGATACAAATTATATGCACTATTTACACGTTTTTTTTAAATATTTGAACGGTTTAGAACTATCCAAAATCTTAAGTTATTTCTGTGACTGAAATTAATAGCTTGACATCATGTTTATACAGCTAGTTATATCATGTTTATCCTATCTAGCGCTAAGGAATGATGAAATTTAATTTTAAAGAAGCGTTGATTTTGAAATTACATTTCAATAAGAGACAAAATTTCATAATTGAGTAGAAAATCAAACTTAATTCATAAACAAAGTTACATCGCATTACTAAAAATATAATAAGTAGGGCAGTATTCTTAAAATTAGTTTTCCGGGGCCCATTTCAGATAACTTTTGTCGAAAAAAGTACCATAAGTCATTCATTTTATTATTAAAATACAAAAATTTTGCATTTTTACTTACCTGGGACTTTACTGTTTTGGATATATCAAACCATGCTTTCTCCAGGCAATTTCGGTTCGAATGCTCCTTCATCAGATGGTTGTAAATAAGTTCACGGCTTTCAATTGCCTTCACAAAAAAAATATTAAAATCCGAATTATCCGCCATGTTTCCACACTGTCGACGAGCGGCAAAGAGACAAGCGACAAAATTCACTCCTGCGTCACTTTCGCGACACGTGCGTCGTGTCGAATGTGGAATTGTTTTTCAACGCGCAGCTTCGGTGTGCGGATCCCAGTTAAAATCAGTAGTAGCAAAAAGAGTCGCGTGTGGAATTCCCCCAGTGTCGCTTCGGTGTGCGGCCTGCCTAAGTAACGGTAATAAACATTAAACAGCGCATATCAAGCACAAATCTGCTGCCTGATTGCAGACGCCTATTTCAGGGTTTCAAGAAACTCTGTTATCAATACAACGAATCGTGAGCTTTAGGATAAACCTTTCTTTTCTGAATTTTCATCCTAAACCTCTCACTTCTTTGCATTGGAAAAGGGGTTCCTTGAAACCCCGAAACACGTGTTAGCAATCAATTTGCTAATTAGTTCTTCATGTACGTTGTTTACTATTGTATTAGTAGGTCCCCCATGTTAGGAAGTACCGTCATATTGGGTGACTTTATTCTTTACTTGGTTCATGTATTTATCTTTATTGATTGCAATTAATTTTCTAGAAAATCAAAATTTTATTACGCATTTAAAAGCGTTAAAGTTGACGTCAAAAGCACACACATAGAAATAAAGAAAGAAAAGGAATGAAAAATTGCAACTGAAGATAGAAAAATCATAATCGCTTTTACTTCTCCCCCCATCAGCCCCCTCAATAAAAATTTTTTTTTTTTTTTTTGTCATTTCTAAACAAATCGCTCATGTAAAAACCAACACCAAAACGTATAATCTACAAATCATAGGCAGACGAAAATAAAATGATATCATTTTCCTCACACATTCACAACTTGTCTACCAAGCGGAGGATGAATACGAGGGGTCGTTTTTGTTGTGCTCTTCGCCGGTAGCTAAATGATAGGGGGTCGTTTTTTGTGAAAGTGCGGATCGTGCCACTGCCCACAAAAGCCAGATTAAAGCATAGATCTAATAGGAACGTTTCAAGCGTGAGAAAATTGGTTTCCACGGTTTCGACCCCCACTTCTTTTTTTAAACCTCTGAAGGCTTTTTAAGGTATTCATTCCCAAGCAAATGGAAAGATTAGGCTTTTTGCAAAGCTGGCGTCTTGAGTTGGTGGCCGCTCGAGAAATCGGATTACACCTTGTTGCGTTGCATCTTCCCTTTGTTGATGCCACTTTGGGAAATTGCTGTGAACTTTCGCTTGCTGTTTTCTGTGAATTGATATCTGTGAGAGATTCGTGTTAAATTAGCATAATGCGATTGGTCATAAATAAGGGGGATATGGATTGAGTGGAGATGGTTTGTAGTACTCGATGGACAATACGGGATAAAAATGATAAAGGTGATAATAAGCGTAAATAGCGTGAGAAATAAATACTGTGTTGGTGTCCAACATATTGCACTTCTTAAGGGGCTGTCACATAAAAGGTAGCCTATTTTTTATACTTAGTATCAATTTGAATCTTGAAGAGTAGCTAAAATTCAAATTTTTTTGATTAAGCAGCTGAAAAACTTTTTCGTGTATCCGAACACGTTAAAATGGCTATTTTTGATGAAATTGCACAAATTTTTGATATAAGCTTTTTGGAATGAACAATTTTGTAGCTCTACGGATATGTTCGAATTTTGTCTCCACATTTGTTAGAAGTAGAGATATGGGACTTAAAATGTGCATAATGTGTGATAAAAAGTTGGAAGTTCAAATTTACTGTGCATTCTTCCCAAAATGAGTTTTTACGTCAAATTTTCTTTCTTCAAAAATGATAACTCAAAATATTCTTATCTTTTTTTGAAAATTCGCAGGCTTTTTCTTAGTACTGTTATATACAGAATATACTAAAAAGTCAATCATAATTTGCAATATTTAAAAAGATATGGTATTTTCTTAAAATATTAATGTTGTTAATTTGACAAAAATCTTAGCAAAAAGACTTCGATGAGTTCTAAAAACGTTTATTTTCACTGTAACCTCAAAAATATTGGTGTTTTGGGGGTACCAGGCGAGAGACAGTATGTTATTTTGGTTCGGTATGTTATTACTCTCATACGTTGAAAAAGTTATTTACTAGCATTTTTGAACATTTTCTTTCAAATTCGGCAAATAATTTGGATTTTTATAAAATTACATGAAAAATATTTTTTAAAATAATAGTTAATTACTCATTTGCAAAAAAACTAGTGGATCAAAAAGTGAAATTACAATGTTTCTCAATACGGCTTTTCTTAAAAAGGGGCTCCACACGTAATAAATCTTTGTGTCTTATTTTATTTTACAACCAAACTACCAAACAGAATGATCACCAGGGCGTCTCTATCCAGAATGCATATCGTTTCTGTCTAGTTTCTTTATGAGGAGACATTGTGGGAATTCGCCAAGCGGATAAAATATTGGGTTTGAATTTCAAGTCGAATGATATTGTTTAGACTAAGAGTAATTTCCTTAGTTTACGTCTGGATCTTGTCTTAGCATTGTGGTTAACCCCAACAAAAAGTTAAATCGAAAAAATATTGAAATGAATAGTCTGATGAAGTACACGTAATTATTACGTTTTACACGAAATAGACTTATTACGTGGGCTTAAGTTAATGAAGGTATAATTTTGACACTTTTGAAACTTTGTGAAAGCGTGAAATTTCCCAATTCTCGTTCATAAAAATAGCAGATCTCAAAATATTTTTTTATTAATGTAGAATATGAACGCAAAGTTATAATAAACTTTTCTAAGGGTTCACCTCAAAGTTATTCTACCATACTATTTTATTACTTTTAATAACCTCCGAGACTCAAAAATATCAAATTAAATCAAACGAAAAGTATTACATTATTTAACGTATTAGTCCTCCTCTTAAAAATTATACTTGCTTTCTACGAAAATACCTATCGTTTTGTTCACCTCTTTTTATTGCTGTTTTTAAGTCTTAAAGGGTAAGTGGGCACGTTTCGATAGAAATATATTTTATAATTTTTTTTTCGTCTTTAGAAACCTAGTTTTCTGGATTTATCGACATAAAGTTAGAAATCGCTACTCGATTGAAATTACAAATACAAATACAAATACAAATGTGGCGACCAGCAGCAGGCTCAGGGCCCAACTTGGCTGGTCCTAGTCAAATTAAAGACCCCAATGAAGATCAATGGCCCTCTTAAAGCCATCTACTCCATTGCTCTTTACCGCCTCTTCCGGTAAGCTGTTCCAAGTTCCCACTACCCTGCTAAAATAGTAATTTTTTCGAATTTCCAGGTTCGCCTGAGGTTTAAACAGCTTAAAACAATGACCCCTTGTCCTGCTTTCCTTGCAAAAATCCAACCCTGCAACATCATTCATTTTAATAAATTTAAATAACTGAATCATGTCCCCTCTGGTTCTCCGTTGCTCAAGACTATACATATTAAGCATTCTAAGTCTGGAATCATAGTCTAAATTAGAAAGTCCATTCACTAACCTTGTAGCCCTCCTTTGTACCCTTTCCAATAAATTAATGTCTTTCTTCAGATAAGGAGACCAAAACTGAACAGCATACTCCAAATGAGGTCTTACCAAACTTCTATATAGAGGCAGAAGAACCTTCCTAGATTTGTTTGAAATAGATCTATTAATAAACCCAAGCATCCTATTGGCTTTGTTACTAGCTATGCTGCACTGTTGACTGGACTTGAAATCCTGATTTATTAAGACACATAGATCCATAACATTATCTGCCCTACTAATGACTGAACCCTGTAAATAATAGCTTGTATGCTTATTTCCATGACCGAAATGCAGCACTTGACATTTCCCAACATTAACTGCCATACCCCACTTGTCTGCCCATTTAGTAATATGATCCAAATCCTGTTGCAGCTGATTTATTTGTTTGTCATTTTCTACAACCCCCATAAGTTTGACATCATCGGCAAAACAATTCATGTTTCCAGAAACATTTTCATGAATGTCATTCATAAAAATAATAAACAAAAGGGGACCTAAAACTGATCCTTGGGGAACCCCACTTAAAACCTCACTCCATTTAGAATAGTTACCCCTAACAACTACTCTTTGTTTCCTTCCTGTCAGCCAATTCCTAACCCAAACTAGAATTTTACCTCCTACCCCTATACCAGCTAATTTACTGAGTAGTGCTACATGCGGTACCTTATCGAAAGCTTTTTGAAAATCTATGTAAACAACATCTACGCATTTTTTGCTATCTAAAGCCAAGGTAACCTTGTCGTAGAAATGTAATAAATTAGTAGCACACGATTTACCTTTTCTGAAACCATACTGCAAACTACTCAACAGCCCATTATTTTCTAAGAAATTCATAATCTTAATTTTGATCAATGTTTCAAAAATTTTACATACCACTGAAGTCAGACTCACAGGCCTATAATTTCCTGCATTACCTCTAGACCCTTTCTTGAAGAGTGGTGTAATGTTAGCTAGTTTCCAGTCCTCTGGCACTATCCCTGAGTTATACGAAGCATTGAATATATTAACTATAGCGTCAACTAATTCCTCTGCACATTCTACTAGAATTTTTGGATAAATATTATCTGGTCCCGGAGCTTTTGTGGTTTTAATTTTTTTCAAATAAAGTAAAACGTCCTCCCTGGAAAATACAAAGTCCTCAAGCTGTGTAGTAGCTTGTGTCAACTGTTGAGATACAGTTATCGTTAAAAACACTGGGAAAAAAGTCATTTAGAACATTTGCTATATCACCATCATTCTGAATTAAATTTCCATGCTCATCTACTAGTGGCCCAATTTGACTATTTCGAACTTTCCCAGAATTTGCGTATGCAAAAAACTCCTTTGGATTCCTGTCAATATTATCTGCCAGCTTTTGTTCCAATTCTCTTTTCTGAAACCGTACCAAATACTTAAAACTACGCCTAGCCTCACAATACTGTAGCCTGTCTGCGCTGTGACCAGTTTCTTTTAATCGACGAAAAGAAGCTTGCTTACGATTTAGAGCATCCTTAGTTTCCCTAGTGAACCACATGGGCCAAATTTTTGTGTTTACCCCTTTTCTCCTAAAAGGAACAAAATCTCCAACTGTTTTTGCTAGTTTTTCCTTAAACTCTGTCCACTGCAAATTTACATCGCTATTGTCCAAACCTGATGAAAAAACCGCTTTCAAACTCTGCCTGAGTGCGACAAAATCAGTATTTCTGAAATTAGGTACAAACCTAAAATTTTTGTCTTTGTGCATATCAAACTTAATCCCAAACCTAATGCTGTTGTGGTCACTATCCCCAATATGCTCCCCTACACATAATGCCTGTACAGAGCCTTCAACATTGCAGAAAACAAGATCCAAAACAGTATCCTGCCGTGTTCCCTCAGAAACAACTTGATCTAAAAAACAGTCACCAATTACTTTTAGAAATTCCTCTTCTCTACTATTATTGGGGTAAGAATTATTCCAATCAATGCCCGGAAAATTGAAATCCCCCATTATAATTACCGGTCCCTTACTCGACATGTCTCTAATAATACGATACATCTGTTCATCTTGACCCTGGCTTAGATTAGGTGGCCTATAAATGTTACCCAAACGTAATTTTTTACCCTTACCGCTCATCAATTCTAGCCAAACCATGTCAATATCATTAGGTTTGTCATTTATTGCCAATTCATTGCAAGTTAAAGTATCTCTAACATAAAATAAAACCCCACCACCTCTTTTACCTACTCTATCTTGTCTAAACAAATTATACCCAGGAATACACAATAAATCATCATCATTTTTGGTAGCCCATGTCTCGGTAACTCCAATTACATCCAAATTCTCATTTGTGATTATGCTTTTTAATTCTTCCATCTTGTTCCTAATACTGCGAGCATTGGTATAAAAAACCTTAAGCATGCTCAACTTGTTTTTATTCAACCCCTTACGATTTCTTGAATCAAAATTGTTGAAATGACTACTCTTATTTTCCTCCTTATTACCATTCCTAATTAAACCCAAATAGTTTGCATATTTTTGCAACCTTCTCCGTGAACCCTGCCCCCCCCCTTCAAACTTAGTTTTTTGACTCAGAATACTCCAAAACCAAACCACTAACCATTTTAACCCCTGTAGAACTCAGAACTCAGCTTTACTGATTTTATTGTCAAATTCTGTTTTAAAGGGTATTTATTAACAGGGCACTGTGTTAAGCATTTATGGACAAAATTGGATAAAGCGGATCCTCAGTTATATTGAACATTTTTGTCGGATCCTTGAAATTTAATGCGATAGAAATTTAATTAAAAGTATCTGTCTAGTTCGAGTCATACAAAGTTCTAAATTTTTAAGTTTCATTTTGAAGTAAAGCATTTTTTTTTGTCCAATTTAGTAATGGTTTGACAATTCATGTAATACTGTTAAACCTTTAAGTATTGTTTTTGTACAAGTTCCCCAATTTTTCCTTTTTCTCATGGATGTATCAAAATTAAAAGAAACAAACAAACAACAAAAAAAAAAAAAAAGAGCAAGTACCCTATTAGGAATAAATAAATATCTTCGTTTAAATTTTGATTTGTAAATTTTTACCTTAAATTTACAGTTAAAAAAATTTATTTATTTTTTATAAGAACTAAAAGCTAAATATACTATATTTTTTCTTTCTGTCAAAAGTGCGAGGGTCAGTATTAGAAAAGATAGAAACAAAAAAGAAGAAAAGAAAAGGAAAAAAAAAATATTGCATAGAAAACTTCTGTTTGTGCATTATCCATCCTTAATTTAGTTAACGGTTTGAAAAAAGTAATGAAGATAGAAGAAGGAAGAGTAAAAAAATGAAAAGAAAGAAAACGAAAAAAAAAAACCTGTAATCTTTACCTACTGGTGTATTGAAACATAAGAATAACATTTTTCTGAATCAGAATGTTTATGCAACCGTAGGTGTCAGAGGGTGAATTAAGATAACTTGTCTACTTTCGGACAACAGTTGGGGGCCCCAAAAATGTCAATCATGTCGAATCACTTGATTCTATCTGACTGCAAGCATTATAAATTTCTTTCTTCAATCAGTCAATCAATCTACTGGTAGAGCCGTTTTTTTTTTTTTTTTTTTAATTTATAAAAAATAGTAGCGCATGTTTGAAATACTTTTATTGACTCTCGTTTCGGCTGTCATTTTTTGAAAAATGTTTTATAATTATTTGTTTTTCTGGTTACTATGAATGTATTCCTTCTAGTTTTATATTTCCAAAATTTAAGCTCTTGGTCGTTTACACATCAGTAATGCTGCAAAATTCGCTCAGATTTCCAATTCAGTATTTTCTAAAATTAATATTATACATAATGCATACTTTCAACCAACAGATTATTCCTCTTTTGTAAATAAGAAAGAAACAGCAAAAAAAAAAAAAAGTTATTAGAGCAAATACGAAAAGAGAATACATTAAACAAATTTCCCTTCACGATATAATTACTACGTAATTTAACATAACCAATATGAAATAATTTAATAATTTAAGTACTAAATGGAGCAAACATTCAACGAGATGCCAATAAGCCCTGCAACTAATTTAAAAGGTTACTCTAAAGTAAACATGCATCCATGATTAAGTCCACTTTCCTGCAATTCCTAACAATCTACCACTAGATTGATTTATGAAAGTTACAAACTCGATTATCACATTTCTGCAGCATTGCAACGAGGAATTAATGTCGTCCTCAAAATAAAACCAAACATAATGTATGAATCTATACAAAGTTTAAACTGTGATATTTACCAATGAAAAATAAATATGCATTGGAGCATCCACTGCAGTTTTTCACAAATTTTTGCCAGAAAATTTACATCAACTTTTTTTAAGTTCAAGATACTGTCAGAAACTGAAGCTGTGCGAGAAAAACAACATTTTTTGCCCATAGTCGAGATATACCACGCTGGATGTGCCGATCAGTGTCTCATATAATTGTTCATAGGAGTTTTCAAACGTTTCATTAACCTTTTGTTCTCTTTGATTTCTCAACTGTCTTGCAGCTTTCTTATAGATTTATGCGTTCTATTTTTGAATTCATTTCCTTCAGACTCAGTGTTATAACTCTACTTTCAGGTGCATAAACCACATAAGCCTGGAAACTCTATCTTGGAAATTATTTACAGCTTTCTAATGTTGCTGTTGTCCAGTGCTAGTTAGGCTGGCAATTTGGGGTACGCTGCATCACGCTTCAAACTGTACACTGTTAAAAATTTTCCTGAAATTTTACGATAAAAGTTACTGGCATCCATGTAGTCAGTAACTTTTACCGTAAATATTTTTTACTGTAAAATTTTACGGAAGAGACAACGAGAATTAAAAAGCGTGAGATACGAACGACAAGGATCGAACCCGGGATCCAATTTTTTCACACTGCTTTACTATCCACCGTACCAGATGAGACACGTCAGGAGAGCGGAAATAGGGTATCATCTTCATCTCACAGTAAGTCAAGTGGTGATCAATTTTTTTATCGGTACAATTCACTGTATAAAAATTCTGTACCGTAAACGCTACATTTTACAGTAACATTTACATTAAAAGCTTCCTGAATTTTGAACAGTGTACCCTTAATTTGGTGTTCAGTCCAAAAGAAAGGACAAGGACAGAAGAGAGAAAGTACACCCAAGCTCACGCTAGGATTGAACCAGAAACCTCCCCATCCGCGATCAGCCTTCTCTTACCACTAGACAAGGTGGACGGCACAGTTTTCTAATGTTTCTTCAAACTTGTTGAACTACTAAAGGGCATAAATTTGATCTTATACGTTTATTGTATGCGTTACTATCGTTCTATTATCTTGAACGGTGCCCTATAATTAACTTACAGCATTGTTGAAAATTTTTTCCATATGATACAATCTGCTACTGTTGTACCTGTATATACGTGGGTTGAAATATCGAACTTAATTGTTATTTAACCAAGACATAAAATGAACGTTCTACTAAAATATATTTTCTACCATCCTCTTTCCCCATGCACTTCATTTATCTTTTTTGGTAGAATATTTTACTGATTTTCTTTGAGTAATTTGATTTAACTTTTCAGATGAACTTCGTCACGAAGTTACTGTTTAAGGAATTTGCTTACTTGGTAACAAAAAGAAAATAGATTAATTGGCGCTGTAAAATGAAGATGCATTATAATAGATGTATAGCAGTTGGGGCAGCGGGCAGAGGAGAGGCAGAGCTATTAGTATTAACAATATTATCAGTCCTAATCAATGGTGCCCACAGGGGGGGATTATGGCGCAAGTTGCGCCATCAAAATTTTTGGGGGGGATTTTTTAAAACTAATTTATTTATTTATTTATTTTATTTTTTTTAACTTAAATTATTCACTGATTTATTTTAAATGAAAATTATTCATTAATTTATTATTTTAAATTTAAGTTATTTCTTAAAAAACTTTATTATTATTTAATTATTTATTATTTATTTTGTGTGTGTGTGTGTTTGGAAGCGAAAAAAGCGATTCTGTTCATCGCATAATTATTGCTTCCAAAAAATAAAAATATATACAAAAATAATAGTTATAATTAAAAAAATAATCTTAAAAAATATATAAATAAATAACATTTAAAAAAATAAATAAATAAAAGACGGGCAAAAATAAAAAATAAAGAGCACAAGAGGGTTGTGAAAAATTTTAGTGGGGGGGGGGGATTTGCGCCATTGAGCTTGGGTGGGATGGGCACCCCTGGTCCTAGTAAGGGAGTTTATATGCACAGAAGGAGTCAGTTGTGCCCCCCCCCCTCCAAAGATCCTTCTGTTTGCGCTTGTAACATAAGCATATTACTTTCTTCTTATTTATACTCTTCAAATATCACAGAAGAAAGTCTTAATAATTTTCGTATTTAGGATATAATTTTAAACGTAACTTTTAATAATTTCTCACATTATACACGAAAATATTAACCAGTTGTTATCAATAAGCTTCAGTTGAAAAAATCAACAAGTCATGTGATCAAATTCAAGTTATAGTAATAAAACATTTAATGAAATGCTATGCTCCATAGATAATTTACATCCACTACTTCAAGCCTGGAAAAACTCGTAATCTATTTAAACTCCAATGTGCGTTAAATCTATCACGGAATTTCTACATTACCATCTCCCCGAGATTCGATGCTGGCTGCAGCGAAGGCAGCCAAGCCAATCTGAATTTTGCTTTCCACGCGATCGAATCCCCAGAAGGTGTTATTTATTATCCCATAACATCTTTTCTTAGGTTGTCTGAAGAAGTTCTAAACGTATTTCAATGATTTCAGGCGCGAATCGATTATTAATATGGCGGTAGTCGCTCAGCCTGCAGGCTAGAGGCCTGACGGAAGCTTGACAGGTAAACAGAAAACGCTCGCTTCTGCAAAAATAAAACTTGACACTCTTAGTGTCTGGAATTCATTATTGCCCTGTTGCAGCAGTGACAGATGATGTCTTCGCAATCTCGCACAGCTATCTCACCTGAAACTGGGAACCATCCGAATTCGCCGTTGCGAATTATTTTTCTCGAAATTGATTTTCGGATTTCGTTAGATACGGGGAAAGATAAGGAATTTCGTTTTCTTTTTGCACTGAAAAGAATGAAGATGGTTTTTAAAAAAGGAACGGATTCTGAATAGATTTTAATGCGAAATCGTAGCTAAAATGTGTAGTAACTGATTCCAAAAATTGATATAAACGTTTGACTGGTATTTCGTGTTATGATAAACTGAATGGCAAGTAAATTTTCAGAGATAAAAGATCCTGCTTTCTTCCATTAATTATTCCATTATATGCCTTATTCCAGTAATTTTCACCATATCAGCAACTAATAAATAACTATGGACGGAAGATAATTCATATAAATTAGAACTTTTTAAAAATTTTTATATATTTTTGAAAATAGAAGAACTTTTATTTTTGTCTTCTTGCGCAGAAGGCGTTTTTATGATTTATTGTTTTTCGGACGCAACAATAAAATCAGACAAAATTTGACTAAGTTTTGTTAAAAATGCATATTTTAATTCAATACACAAAGCAAAGTATTTAGGTAGCAACATAGGAAAATATACTTTACGTTTACTTTTTTCAAGTCTTAAGTTATTTTTATTGTTCTTATTGAAAAAAAAAGTCTCATTTTTTTTTGCTTGCTGTTACGAAAATGTTGACTCAAGCTTTGAAACTTAGACAAATGTTTTCTCTAGCCAAATTTGCTCCAAAACCGTCTTATGGATATTATTTGGTTGTGAAGAATAGGGTAAGAATTGAAACAGCGAAGTATAGGAAAAAAAAGCAGAAAAAGATACTCTCTCTAAAGGTTTTGCACAATACTTTTTCACTTTCGTGACTTGAAAGAGCGAACTCAAAAAAAAAAAAAAAGTAAAAATAAATAAATAATAATAATAAGTCAAAAAATTAGACAGATAATTGTAGATAATTTTTTCTCATCTGTAGCTATTATATTTAATGATAGAGTTTTGGAAATTCTTAGGGGTATTTACAGTACCCTATATGCGACGAGTTCTACTATATGCATGAGTAATGAAAGACTCGTTCTATAAATACATTCCCATATAGACTGCCTTGATACCCTTGAGAAAACTCGGAGTTTCTAAAAGGTAAGAGAGGCTGTGTTTTTTACAAGCCGGGGCCACCCAATAGGCAGTCGTTCTTAATCTGTTTAAGCATCGGATAGGGGTTTATTTGCCACCACAACAAACGCCCGTGCCTGTCGAACGACTTTTTGACTCGTTTGCAATTCCGTGAGACCAGCTGCCTACGGTGCCCCCTGTTTACGAGAGACCCGAGATATCGCGTTCTCTTCTATCCGGACGGAGCATGAATAGCTGCAAATCGAAAGATCAATATTGAAACAAACGGGAGGGCCCCGATTCAATGAGGAAGCCCCCTCGCACCTTTGATCGAACCCCGAAAGCACAAAAGACAGCACCGGGAGAAAAAAACTTACCTCCAGATCGGCTGTCATTACCGTTTCAATAAAAATTCTTCGCTCACAATTAAAACCGTTATGGAAGATTAATGTATTTGCCGATAGGATCCTGACGTCAAGAAGTTTTTAAGAAAGCGATCCAAGCCAACTCTTTTTGGTTTGTTGACTAAGTTTGTCTCGCAGGGCCAGATATAATCTTCATGGTCGCCAATAGATGCCAAATAATGTATCTACTGTATGTTTAGCAGATTGTTCTAATATTATAATACTAACAGTTTGTCTATGGCGGTCATGTAGTGCGTTGATGGTTAGAATCATTTTCATTCCATTGTAGTTGAAACCTCTTTTGAATCTATGCTGAGTAGAATCAACTTTATTAAATTATCTCATATGCAAACAAAATAGAAATCATTAGAATGCGTACAGCTATTTTTAATTAAAAACATTTCATGACAAAGGCTAACTCAGATCTGTAAAAGTTTCCTGATCAAATCTGTACCTCAGAACCAGACTAACGCAAGTCCATTTTCGTCATTTTTCAGTAGAGGGGAAAAACGATGTATTCGACAATCGTTTTTCCCCTCTACCGAAAAATGACGAAAATGGACTTACGTTAGTCTGGTTCTGAGGTACAGAAATGCTAATGAACATTGAGCTAAATTTAGGTAAGAAATTGTGCATAAAATTAAATAACGGAGATTCTGCGAAGAGTAACGCCAAAAGAAATAAAACTATTTCATATTGTCTGTTTTGTTGCAATGGTTACATCCCATAAAACAATATTAGTTCAAAAGTTGAATGTATGATAGAGAATATTTAAAGCTTCTCTTAATATATCATAAATGATGTAAATATTAATTTTATTTATTGCGCAAATAGTTTTGCCTCATAAATGTTTTTATTATTGCTGTTTTTTTTTTAAAGAAAAACATGTTTTGAGTGACTTCTTCCTCTCTCTTTTTTTTTTTGCCAATTTTTCCAGGCGGTTAAAAATGATTTTACTACAGACATTTAGCTCCCAATCATTTTAGAACGAATTTGCTTTGTTGAAGGTACATGAAAAAAATCTGAAATGAATAAATTTCTCACGGAAATAGTAAACCTGTTACTGTTTGCATATGAACCACTCATAATTCTGTTTTCAGATTACATATTTTGAATTTTTAGTAATTTTGGCATGAATTTAACTTTTTTGCATTTTTTCCAGACAATTTAATTTTTTTTTCAAGGCAGACAATTTTAATTCTTAGTCATTTTAGAATGACTTTTTATTGTTGTAAAGTTTGTGGAAAATTTCTGAAATGAATATGTGAAATTTCTCACACAAGTGGTAAATCTGCTGCTGTCTGCATTAGAATGACGCATAGGTTTGCTTTTGGACTACACATTTCTAACTTTTAGCAATTTTTCTTCTTGAACGGATTTTAGTTTTAAACTTCCAAGATACAGTTTTAAAGACAATTGGTCACGGACTACGCGTTCTCTCTTTCTATATATATATATACACAAGAGAGAGAGAGAGAGAGAGAGATTATGCCACCTGTACAATTTACTTTTTTATATTATGCCAAAACCATCCGCAGCAATCAAATTTTACAGATATCTAAGAATGGTAACATAATAGCAGTATGTTAACATATGAGTTGCTAAACTTGATTTATTATGACTTCATTTATTTACACTTTATTATTTTTGAACTAAAGGTTTCTTTCTTGAACTCATTATCTTTGCAGCTGCAAGTTCTGGTAATATTCATGATTATTTTTCCCATTCTCCTTGCACCTGTATTCTGCAAATATTTATAATTCATTCCTAAATATAGTCTCTTAATGGTATTGTTTTTCATTTACTGTTATTATGAAACTAAATCTAACATCTGTTTTCTTTTTCATCGGTATTCATCAGATTGAACATTTTTATTCCCAATACATTTTGCTCAGTATAATTGCTCTCGACATTTCTTGTACTTATACCTTCAAACTTTGAAGAACTGTTTTATCACATATATTTGTCGTTTATTGAAAAAGTGATGTATCTCTCCATGTAAAAGATTTTACTATGTACTATTATATAAAGCCCTTTGCAATTCTTCCTTGCGAAAAATAATGTAATTGTTCAGATACTATTAGTCATTATATATTTATCTTTTTAAAACGACTTTGCTTCGCTTTTATGCGTAAAGATACAATTAAATGTGATACAATTTAGCAAACACATTCTTATTTTTAAAATACGGAGATTATTACTTTTAGACTTCTTTTAGACGAGACTACTTTTAGAATGAGCGACGCGTGTTGATCTGAGCGAACGCTCAGTTAAAGTTTGTTTTATGCATTGTCAACGATAAAAAATTCATAAATTATATTTTATATGATATATTAGAGTCTTAATATTAGCAAAAACAATAATAATAATTAATGATTAAAGATTTGTTATCTTTTTTTCTTCGTTTTCTTTCTTTCTTTTTTTTTTTTTTTTTTAAACAACGTATATTTCAATTTTCTGTTTCACAGCTAATAGTCCTCGAAGGATTAATCGACTTCAAAAAGGAGACGGTTATCGGCGCTGAACGTGTAAATGCTGCTTTTATTTCTTTCTTTCTTTTTTATAGTTGTTTATAAATTCCATAACTTCTGTGAACCATTTATGATAATTTTTTTTCATTTTTAAATTGAAAGAGGGTAACTTCATGTAATTCCCGTACATTTTTTAAAAATATTTTCTCTGTATAAATCAAGTTAGAAGTCTAATATTAGTCGAATGGGAGATAAGGGCCGTACCAGTAAGATTGAACGTTATTTCCGAAAAGCGTGAGAATTAATTATAAGAATTCAATAAACTTTTTGCATAGATGGACCCTAATAAGAACTGCGGCTCACATGTCAGATTTCAATGAAAATTTTTATTAGGCTAAATCATGCATATCTATGAGGAAATACAAAGTATGAAAGTTTAAAAACTGTTTGTTGATTTGCTATTGACATCAGAAATTAAGGCTTACGCTAAGCCTAAATTTTCAGAGTTCAAAATAGCCGCTTTGTGACTTAATAACTCCGAAAGTTATAAGCATACATTCAAAAAATAAATATTTTCACATTCTCTGGAAAAATCTCTATCGGGAAAGATGAAAGTTAAATTTATTTGGAGTTTTCATTAAGTCTGAGATATTAATAAAGATTGAAATATGTTCAATTTTCTTCAGATTTCAAACTACTCTGCTATCTCCTTGAATGAAAAAATAAGAGAATAAAGCAATACAGAGCGTAAAACTATCTATGAATAATTACCTGGGCTAAGTTAATAATTGGTGTCAAATTCTTTAATGATGAAATCGTACTTTAAAAAATTGAAATTCATCGACATTTTCATTTTTTCCACTTTTTCAGATGGTAGTTTGAACAAAAAGGAATGCCCTTAATTTGCTCATTTTTTTACGGAACATGTTGAAGTATCTTTTATTTTATATTACATTTTAATTAGTGCCTTTCTTCGTATTTTTGTCATTAGAATAACTTGAATTCAGGTACATTTTCATCAATAAAAACGTTTAGGGTCATTCCACGTCAAGTGATCCAAAATCCGAGAAAAATTTTACCTTACATTTTTGTATTTCTTTCAAATTTGGCTCATCAATAGTATCCCTTGAGGTAATTAAAAGTCTCAATTTTTAGATTTTTATCTCTATTATTTTTTCATTTATGAGACTTTGAACTTTGGAAAAACCCTCGTTTTTCCATGGATAAGGGAAGATAAAAGAGGCCATAACTTGGCACCAAATATAGATAGAACGATTTGGTAAATGGCATTTTAAAGTACGTTAGTTGCCGCTTAATCTGATATGCAACATGACTAATTTGATAAAAATTTTCTTTTTCAAAAAATGAAATTTAAATTTCAAATTTAAATTTCTCGAAAAACATATAATGAATTTTTTTCAAAAAATTTTCAAAAATTCTTGTGTATTTTATCTATGTTTGTACCAATTTTTAGATTGGGATCGCAATGGGATCATATTTTTTTGAATTTTTGAATAAAACTGTATAGGAAAAAAAATGATTTTTTTTTAGATTCTATTTATTTAAATACTAAGTTGTCTGGCTTGTGATGGTCTAAAAAGTAGTAAATTAACATGAATATGTTTAAAGGGAGCTGGCATGAGCTTATAGATTTGTCAGGTTCATCCCCCCCCTCCCTCCCCTGCTCAACCACTCTTTTTTTTTTCAAAACTGTTCAAAATGTTTTTAAAAAAAACTCTTTGATACAAAATAAATAGTAAACTTATTTAAAGTTGGTAAATGGGTTCCCTTATAACTAGACGAAGTATCCCCCTCCCCACCCAAATATACCATTCACACTATACTAATATGACGTCCAACCTCGGGATTGAATTGAGGATTATTTTCACCCGATCCGAACTTCAAAGTGTACTTCCATTCAATATCTGTAATTTAACTTTATGATTCATTTCATTTCCTACTCCAGCACCAATCTTCAATTTTGAAGGGAGGAAATAAATGGGTCGCTCCAAGATCATAGCACACAGCAAAATAGCACTGTTTCTCATCGTTTTTTCTATTCTTTTCGCACAAAACCGAAAATACTAAATCAAAATATCAGATCATATGTCTGTGTCCCCATAACTATCTTCCCACATTATCTAGTGTGCAGCTGTTATTTAATTTTTTTAATTGTTTGTGTTTTTTTTTCATTTTGTTGTAAAGGAAAGTAATGCAGCAAGATATATCTATATACATTAAACAAACACTGCTTTTTTGATCATAACCTCTCATGTTGTTTAACTTCTGTACAGATTGCTCCTCCCCTTTTCCTGCCTTTCCGCTCCAAACTTTTATATTTTTATCATCCCGCCTAACCCCATTTCAAAGCCTCAGTCTCTACTGTTGTCTGGTAGTGTTTCAGTTTATTCTGTTTGTTACTCTTTCCTATTAGCTCATGAGCTTTGTCCAATAAGGGAAAGGAAAGGCAGTGATGGGGACTGACATATAACCTGATACTTTGATTTCTTTTCAGTTTTGTGTGAAAATAATGGGAAAACATTATGAGAATAAGGGGAAACAGTGCTATTTTGCTGTTTGCTATGATCTTGGGGCGAACCGTTTCTTTTCTTCCTCCAAAATTGAAGATTGGTGCTGGGGGAGGGGATGAAATGAATCATAAGTTTAAATTCAGATATTAAATGGAAGTACACTTTGTGAAGGTCGGATTGAAAAAAGAAACACTTCATCTGAAAAACAATATGTACCTAGGGGGAAAATAATCCTCAAATCAATCCCCAGGTGAGACGTCATATTAGTGAAGCGTTAATGGTATATTTGTGTGGGGGAAGGGTTTTACTTTGCCTTGTTATAAGGAAACCCATTTACCAACTTTAAATAAGTTTACTATTCATTTTGTATCAAAAAGTTTTTTTTTTTTAGCATTTGAAACAGTTTGGGGGGGAAATGGTTGGGTCGGGAAGGAAGGGAGGGGGAGCTGACCAATTTACAAGTTAATGCTAGCTCACTTACCTAGAGTAAAAATAATAGTCAATTCAATCCCCAGGTTAGATGTCATAATAGTACAGCGTTAATGGTGTATTTGGGTGGAGGAGGGGATACTTCGTCTAGTTATAAGCAAACCCATTTACCAACTTTAAATAAGTTTACTATTCATTTTGTATCAAAGAGTTTTTTTTTAACATTTTGAACAGTTTTGAATTAAAAAAGAGCAGTTGTGCGGGGGAGGAAGGGGTGAGGGGGTGAACCTGACAATTCTATAAGCTCATGCCAGCTCACTTTAAACATATTCATGCTTGTTTACTACTTTTTAGACCATCACAAGCAAGATAACTTAGTATTTAAATAAATAGAATCTAAAAAATATCATTTTTTTTCCTATACAGTTTTATTCAAAAATTCAAAAAAATATGATCCCGTTGAGATCCCAATCTAAAAATTGGTACAAACATAGATAAAATACACAAAAATTTTTGAAAATTTTTTGAAAAAAATTCATTATATGTTTTTTGAGAAATTTAAATTTGAAATTTAAATTTCATTTTTTGAAAAAGAAAATTTTTATCAAATTAGTCATGTTGCATATCAGATTAAGCGGCAACTAACGTACTTTAAAATGCCATCTACCAAATCGTTCTATCTATATTTGGTGCCGAGTTATGGTCCCTTTTACGTTCCCTTATCCATTGGAAAACGAGGGTTTTTCCTAAGTTCAACGTCTCATAAATGAAGAAATAATAGAGATAAAAATCTAAAAACTGAGACTTTTGATTACCTCAAGGGGTACAATTGATGAGCCAAATTTGAAAGAAATACAAAAATGTAAGGTAAAAAACGTTGGATCACTTGACATGGAATGACCCTTTATTGTAAGTTTAGAAAGACTAAATCATTTCTTTCGTGTTTCCTTTTCTTGAAAGAGTGTTTATAAAGTATTTGCTAAAGCCTTTCCATAATTATTGCGAAGTATATTTCATTCCAGTATGAATAATTATATTTAATTGTGCAAGTAAAAGTTGCTTTTTTTAACAATCTCCACCCGTGATTTAGAGAAAGAATAACAGGCTACTTGCGATAAAATCGAGCTTCTTCAAGCAAATAGTAGACATAATGGCCTATATCCTTGTAAAATTTGAGCAATATCCAAGGTGTATTTCATATAAATGTTTGCTTCTTGAAGGCGAAAATCATCATCGTTTTACCAAATATACTAAGTTCAAAAAATATTTTGTAAACAAAGGAATTAAAATACAACTGCAAAAATGGGTATTATTTCTATGAAAGTTAACATATTGTTGAGAATTAATTTAAATTATGCAACTGAATTCTTTTTGCGTGAGAAAAATAATGAAAACCTTCAATTTTAATGAAAATGAAATATTTTAGGTTTTTACAGTTCGGTTAACAGTTAATTATCATGACTTTAAAAAAGTTACAGTAAACCGATAAATTGTCCTACTCCAAAAATTACAAATATATGGATCTTTTATGTTTACATTAACTAGGTAAAAAAATACAAGGGCTCATTTAGCATTTGTGTGACGGATGTTTAAGTGGGCCAACTTTTAATTGCATGTAACTCCTAAAATAGAAAATTTTAAGCCAAAACCTTTTAAATGTTTTTATATATGCACAAAATGAACCTGTGTACCAAATTTATAGAAATCTATTAGCATGCAGCCACTACTTTTTTCTCATTTTTGCCCATTTCACATGGAATTACCCAATAGAATGCTGCTGTTGTGATTTTTTTTTTTTCAAAGTTGGGAATCAAAAAGGCCCTTTTATGACTCTCGACTTTTTTGTTTACATGACATAAGTAATAAAATATAAGACTTCTAACATGCAACATTTAGCATTGATGCGGATAATGCATTGTAACGACTAAAATAAAAAATACTGAGCCAAACTGTTTTAGATATTTCTATATATGCATAAAATGAACCTGTAAATTTCATAAAAACCTATTACCGTGCGACCATCACTTTTTTTCTCATTTTTGCTCATTTCACGTGGAATGACCCATATCAGAAAATAATCGAGGTTGTCAAATAGTTGTTAGCCTGAGAAAGGAGCTATTGCTGTTTTCTTTTTAGTGCTAGTGACTCAAAGAGTGTGGCGTCTTTTAATATTTTGAAATGGTTCAGAATATTCATGAGAAAAAAAGAAGAAAGTTTCGTGATAGCCAAAATGTACTATTAAAAATATACATTTGCACTAAAAAGAATAAAATAATTTCAAAAAATTATATAGGTACTTTAAGCATTTTCAAAAAAACTTCTAAAGTTTTTGAAGTAGGCAGGAAAACGATGGCGGAAATTATATGAAATTAAGAATTTATTACAAATGTAAACATAAATGAATCTGGAGTTAGCGCAATCTCATAGTTCAATAGAATTCGCATACATTATAATGCTGAAAAATATTAGCGTAAGAATCTATCTTCTTTTTCATACACTCTTATCTTACTTCTAAGAAAGCCCCCCCCCCCCCCACCCCGCCAAAAAAAAAAAAAAAAAATCAAATTAAAGTGTACCTAGATGTTATGTAAAGAAGGTTTTTCTTCTTCTTCCCTGTTTTTTTCCTTCTGCTTTTTAAAGCAACTTACAGTTGCTTGTTAAATCCGAGTACTCGTAATAAACGGGTCCTTACGGCCGGCGTGCAACCAGAAGGTGTGGGGCTTGGGAGGTTAAATAATTGAGTTTACTTATAATTTGATTAATACTTACTTTAATTACATCAATAAATTTAATTAAATACTGTTCTTTATTTAATGATTTCTCTGTAAACAATCAGCCCCACCTGTTATACCGGATTTGTGAACTCTCCCTATTGACATTAGAATGCTGGTGGAATTTTTCATACAAAAGTATTGAACCGCAGGGGGAAAAAAATAATGATAAGACAGGAATAAGACTAGAAAGATGCGAAAAAAAGATTGCGAGACAGAAAAAAAATTGCTCGTTAAAACCGGGTCTTGCTCGTTAAAAACGAACTCTGTTCCATAGACTCAATATTGATCCAACCAAATATTATCGTTTCCCTCGTTAAATCTGAGTTCTCGTTATATCCGAGCTCGTTATAAACGAATTTGACTGTACTATGATTTTTTCATTAGCTCTGTTTTAAAGTGTTTTTATTTTTTTAAATTATGATTTTATTACTAAATTTGCTGGTAATTTCAATCATCCATTCTTAGTTTTAATTTTCATTTTATTATGATACAATGATACAAAATGTTTAACAACATTAGTTGTGTCAGTAAATTCAATTTAATTACATTCTTTATATTGACTTTACATTGTACTTTTAAACGGCAAATGATCATAACTTATTAAATTTTGTACAGGACTCGTCAACTTTCGTACTTGAATAACATTTTATTTAACAGTTATTTATTAACGTTATGTTCAAGTAATTTGTTTCAAGAAATGCATACTTTGATGTATTCAATACACATTTATATGTGAAACAAACTTCAATATTGTTGATCGTAAGTCAAAAATAAAAGCCATGATTTTACATCAAAACAAGTCGCCAAAAAGCAATGTTAACACCAAACAGGTTCCCGTGCCCAGAAAAGCATTGAAGGTCTAAATATTTGATTAGACCTAGGTGCGCTGTTTATGGATCGGATGAGGGCCAACAGTTTCCTCTGGTGGGGTTCTCTACTGTTTGCATCCGAGATCGCAGAACAACAGTCCTTTTCAAAGCAGATACTTCGCTTTCTGACGAAGCTCCAGGATCACTACAAAAATAAGTCAAGTTCCTGAAAAGGTTTGCCGGCCAACTTTCTGCAGGGATCTTTCTGTATTTCCTCGGGTCAAAGAAAAAAAAAGCGAGGAGGAGAGGGGGCACAGTCAAACACTAGTTGTTTTTCTTGGGATACTTTGAAATATTTAAAAGCTGAAAATATTTGAATTTATCATGCGAGGTGCTTTATGTAAATGTATGAGCAGCCTAGGGGCAAACCACTTTAACTAGCATTTTTTTAATTGTTTGTGTCACTTATGGGAAAAATAGCAGGTTAGTAGCTCCAGTCGCGATAAAAATGAACTTGTGACTGAAAAAAAGTGGGAAAACACGACAAGAAGTTTTATGTACATAATATAAAGCTTGAGGCGGAGAGCATGTGATAATCTCCAGTCTACAATATTGTCACATTAAAAATATTTTGTGCTTTAGAATTATTTCAAGATTGCATAGAGAGTGTTGCGATGAATGAAGATTATTTTTATTACTCCTTTTAATACGTCATATTTTTCTTTTGAAAGTTATGCTTAACCCCAAGTAGCACACTTCGTTTTTTAAAGGTTGTAAAATGGTTATTAACGTTGTAACAACCGCTTAAAAATGTTTATAAAACGTTTAAAGGTTATTTGTGCTACCTGGGACACTTTACTAAAAATACTATTATTTGGAATGTATTTTTAAGGTAGGGGAAATCGGTGCCTTATATATATAAGTTGAAATGGGTCCTATGCGATTTTCAGCTTTACTATTAATGATATGACAGCACCCCCCCCCCCCGCATGTCGTCTGCATCTTTACGACCATAGCTCTCCTTTTAACTACATTATTTTTAAAAAAAATCAATACGTCACGAATTATATCCGGCGGCATTCTTTGATTTCATGGGTTTTCGCCAGTTTCAAGTCAAAATCAAGTGTCTTTGAGAAAAATTCGCCTTAATTTCTGAGAGTTTCAGACTTTTCACTGGTGTGAAAAATATTTTTAGCTACCATTGTCAAAATATACTCAAACTTCTTTTCAAGTGCTTCGCCTTCAGCTCAATTACAGCCCGTCCAGAATGACTGAGATTTTAATGAGTGCCAAATATGTCTCTAGACACTAGCTTTGCTAGAGTTGCAGGTGAATAAGGTGTTAGGTGTTTGTATTCTCTTGCTACTCTGCAGTAACATACTTATTAAAATGCTTTAGGAGCTTTCCTAACAAATAGGGGTCGCGCCAGGCTATTACTACAAACGCATGTAAGTTTTCTGAAGAGTTTCGATTTATTTTAAAAGGTGACTGGCATTTATTGGAAAGGTTTCTAAGTTCTTCAGAAAGATTTCACTTTAATTTCAGTAACGTTCTTGATTTTAAACCGGTAACTTCATTCTATTTTGCCAACTATGTTACTGGCAGAGTTTAGGCACATTTTAGCTCCCCATTATTATTATTTTTATTATTTTTTACTTCCAGAAATGCTACAAATATTGACATAATATGCGTTGAAAAGAAAATTACGCACCAAAAGTGATTTTTTTTTGTCTTACAGCTCAAAATATACACATTCTGTGTTGCAGGGATTTAATCACTTACATTGTGTAGTTTTACCTATAATAGCAGGTAGTTAAAATAAAGCTAAGCCCGATATGAAAACATTTTGATAAACTGATAAGCATTGTGAGGGGGAGGGAAGTGCCTACCTTGAAATGTAAATATACATTAATGCTATATAATAAAAAGAATTAATTTCATTTTTGATCTTGATTACATCTATCAATTCAATTTAAATACGTACAAATAATAAAGTTTTTCTAAAGATCTGCGATGCAACTCGTATGCAACATGGGATGCTTTCAGCATTTTAAATATTATCATTCTATTATTATTTTCAACACAAAAAAGTTTTTAGGACGTAGGGTTCATAGGAGTGTATTCAATATTTTAATTTTACTTCGAAATAGTGGTGAAAAAAATGCGAAAAAAAAAAGTCAAAAGAAGAATGCTAACGGTTAATATAGCTCTCCCTCAACCTCGACATTAATAGTCTATGAAACTCTCAAAAAAAAAAAAAAAAATGAAAACAAATTGAAAAGCGTTATCTCCAAAAAGCGGTCGGTGATGGAGGAAAACTGTGTGGTTCCATGAGAAATGAAATATCGTACTTAATCGATAATGCATGTTAAAACTGACGCTATTCATTTAAGCTGGGCAGACTACATATCAATATAAAGATGTGCAGAAAAAAATAATATAACATCTTATTTCAAGCACTTGCAAGTTAAGGAAAATACTTATCAAGTATCATTAAATTCCCTATCTTGAACAGTGAAAATAGAGGTCGTAAAGATCTGAGCATCTGGATAAATAGATGTATGAGCATGCGTAACTTACACAATCGTCATATTTATGCGCAAATAGAGTTGAAGAGAAAATGTGATAAGCATTCGTATGTGCCTAAATATAAATTAGCGTATATAATTACCTTTTTATGCGTTTAAGCATGAGCAAGCATTAATGATTAAGCTTTTTCGTTTGATTATGTACCAAAAATATACGGAAATAAATATGTGCATGCGTTTAAACGTAGGAAAACGTTAATAAATAAATGTGTGTGCTTATGACAAACAAATCATAACTGTAATGAAGTAACAGTCAAAGTATAAGGTCAAAAACTTCACTTTGCATTCCAATCTATAATAAATAATACAATCAACTGATTCTCGTACGACGCGGATTAACTTCGCTGTGGTTTTCGACTCTGTCACGTGATAACGAGTTAAAATAAGCTGATATAGATTCATTGGTGAATAGGTTGGAGGTTTCTTCCTCGTGACTGGTCGAGACTGACAGGGGAAAAAGTTCTGCCAGTAAAAGTATTGCCCAGAGTGTAAATCAAAACGAAAACACAAACATGGTATACAGCAGTTTTTTGATGGCTAGGGAACTACAGGAATAGTGTAATAATGGAAACAGTTGGAATAAGTAGCGTAATGAGACATTTTCTGACGCAAAAACTATTTGTCTTCGTGTCCCCGTTATCGAAATATAAAGTCTTAAAGTCTGCCGAAATTTCAAGAAAGGCACAAAATAAAACTTGGTGAGAAATTGAACGCATTATAAGATTGCATGTGGCAGAAAATCCATCGGCAGTACGTGTGAAAGATGCTTTATAACTTCCTAAATTTGGTAACTTTCATTAACAATTCGGCACTCTAAGACCTCATATTTCGATAACATAGGCAAGAAGGCTAATAATGTATGCTTCGAGAAGCATATTTTGCTATGCTCTATTGATTACTACTAGTTATTTTTTTTTTATTTTGATTTTTTTTTACAGTATCGCTTGGCTTCCGGGTTGGAACCATTTCTTCTAAGTGTAAGCAAACATTTTCCTGAATTACTACAAATTGCATAAATGCAGGCTTTGCACTAATAAAAATAATTTCAGCTACCAGAGTGGAGATATGCCCATCTTTATTTAGTATTCTCTCTTCAACTTGGCAACGGCCTTATCACATTGACTATACCCCAAATTAGGGTGAAGTGCTGTCGTCTCTGGATACTGTGGCTGCGCATGGATTCCAGGCAAATAAGCTGCTCGACTTTTGCTTTCAATACTACCGACATTTCGGCCATGTTTGTTAAAATGCGCTAGGAACCTTCCTGGTAAATTAGGATGGTACCCAAGTTATTAATACAAACATATCTAAGTTTTCTTTGAAAGTTTCTTATTTCATGCAGAAACGTGGCAGGCTTTTGGAGGGTTTCTGAATTCTGTTCAGGAAATTTATGTGCTAAATTCAGAAATGCTACTGACATTTAGCGGGAAGCAGTTTTCGGTTTTGCCTTATGTTATTGACAGAAATTAGATACATTAGCTGCCCATTAGATCCAGGAACGATTTAGATTTTTTTTCTTTTTGCAATATACAATACGTTGAAACTTACAAGTTGCTGAATCAAATATCGTACTTATAGAAAAAATTTTAGAATCTACATTTTCGTCTTTATTCATTGCAGAATAAATTTAAAATAATTTTAATGAAATATAATTTTGTTCAGAAAATGTTCCCAACGTACATTACTCGGTGAAATAAAACTTCTAGTCAGCTGCTTATTCAAATAGTACTTCATTCATGAAATGACTCTTTTAGAAACTAATTACTTTCGAAGATTTAATAAACAAAAGTTTATTAATTAACTGCTGGTGGTTGTTGAAATGTGTTAATTTACTGATGCACTAAAACACCGAGTATTTCATGGGCAAAAATAATCATTTTATAAAACATTAATTAAAATTATGTTTTCATAATTTTTAATTTTCTTCGCTTGATTAACTTATTTTCTTCATAGCTCACTAACTTTAATTTGAAATTTTTAATATTACTTTTTTATACATTAAAATCTAATGAATCATATTTTCATGCGTCTTGACACATATATGTATATAGATACATATTATACAGTAGAGTGACTAAGAGGTGCTGACTTACTTTCAGCACCAGTTGATACATTTCTGAGGGAAGGAGAGAGGGGCGGATTCAAACTGGATTTGAGTGTGTATGAAATTGTTTTTCACATTTATTTGCCAAGTGCTGAAAAATTTTGCACGTAGTTTTCCTCAAAAAAATTGCAATCCCATTTAATCAATTAAATGTTATATATTGTATATAAATTAGTCGAGTTGAAAGCAGATTTAATAAGAATGTCATTCATAGTGGTTATGAAACTTTCCGTACTTTTTCAGGAATATGAATTATCTTTGAACCACATTCTGATTGCTGCCGAAGTCATTTTGTTACTCAATGTAACACGCAGGTAATCTTTCAGATTTGAACTTGAGAAGAAAAAAAAATAGCTATTCAATTATTTTTCAATTCGCAAAACTGTTATACTTATATTATCATTCAGAATTTATGATTATTGATATACTGATAAAAATATTAATTTTTAATGAAGAGTAATTATAGGCTATATTGAGAAGACAACTACCTTTTATATTTTATCCCAAAAATTGATTTATTTCATAAGTATCATCGCTAATTTATGTTTGAAACTAACATTTCATTAGTTAGGTAGCAGCAGTAGCAATTCAACCGCAAATGTTTTTTTCTTTTTTTTTTTTTTATTACAAATTTATTAAACTATGATAAAGTTGCATAGTACGGTATTTTTCACTCTCTCGTCATTAGTGAGTCCGACTGTTTTTTTTTTTCCCTTTCAGTGATGTTTTCACGCACTTGAACAACTGAGAAGGAAAAATACCGTATATAAAATGCATCGCTGTTGTTTCAATGATTCTTCTAAGTAAAGAGAAAGTTTCCTCAAGTTTCATGCGATAGCACAAAATACTATTTGCGAATCAATTTTCATCTCCTGGTGTCATGAAGCAACACTTTCCAATACCGTTTATGTAATCATTTTGCTTCATTTACTTTTGGGATGCGCTATGCTATATGACGCGTGGCTGGCTAATTTACAAAATGTTATCTTAGTGTAATTAATAAAACAAATATTAAAATAATGTATTTGAACTTGCTGTGTGTGCTACTCAGCATGAAAAATGTTTTTGATGTTAGTATTTATTCTTTCTTGCAAAAAAAAAAAAAAAAAAAGACTTGGGAGCAAAAATTCGTTTAACGCTTGTTTCTACTTAAGCACATTTCGGATGTTTTGGTATTCAGCTTTTATGTCCACTTAGTTAGTATAAGCAATCTGTGTCATGTATAGAGTAAATAATATCCCTTATAGACATAAAAGAAGACATGCCTTAAATTTGATTAAATTCGCCTCGAAGGAAAAATTATGTAGACCAGATAGCTTTTTACTTCGTATTATGTTCGTTTTTGTTTCATATTTAATTCTTTTACCCCCTTCAAATTTCAAGCTAATGTTTAATAAAATACAGAAGAAAATTTTATTAATTTTAGCTATTTTGAGTATTAATATGGTAATATTTTTTTGGATTTTGATCTTATTCTACTTTTATTAAAATTAAGTAATATTCTTATCATATTCGTCTATTATTTGTTACTTTTTTTTTCCGTCTGAGTTATACTCTTACAAATTTAGTTCGTTAATTAAAAGTTAGGAATGCTTTCAAGTTATAAAATTTTTTCCCTTAGACGTATTAGTTCCTTAAAATCATGTCACACCCTAGCTTAAGCGGATGTTATCCAGGTCTTTGTGATATAGTCATAAAACATTTTGCGCTGTACTTTTAAAAGACTGTGAATACTGTGAACATTTAAATTTATATTCAGTTTTTTCTTTCTTTCTTTTTTTGGACACCACGGTTAGTTTGCTAAAATTTCAATTTTATGTGAAGAATTGAAACACTTATAAAATTGGAGAGAAAAGCCTCTTTGAACTTAAATTTCTGACAAAATGTGAAATTTTGTATGCATAATTTATTTGTTTTCGTTTATATGAAGTTTTGAGAAGGAAATTATAATTACATTTGCAATCATTGGGCTAAATGCTTTTGGAAAATTACTTTTCATTTTTTTTCTTAAAAAAACTATGCTATATAAAGTTTATATTAAAATATAAAATTTGTTTTGTTTGATACTCAATGCAACGTAATCTTTCACTGTATAAAATAATGCCTAAATGAAGTTAATTCATCAAAGTGTTAAAATTTTCATACCGGGCCTGGCATTTAACTTCGTGCATGGTACTTAATTGCCAATATATGACTATACTTTCGCTAACTATTTAAACTCAAAACATTTCTTTTCATTTCATATATATGTATTACAAGATACTGAAGTCTTGAAACAATTATATTGATATTGTGTAAAAAAATATCCTTACAAATATGTTTATATTGACACTGTATTCAGTTATAATCATAGTTTTTAAACTTGCCATAGATATCAAACAGTATTCCTTCGAAATTTATGCCTATAAAACAGTTTTAAGCTTTAGTACATTAAGAATAGTACAAAAAGTTACCACTATCAAAGTACAATAGAGTTTTAAAGCAATAAAGTAAAATGAAAAAAAAAAAAAAAAGACTGTCCATAAATCTATGGACAGTCCACCAAGCATATGTGTTTCAAAAATTTCTACAGTGAATGCGTTTCAACATTTATTTATCGCCAAAGTACACTGAAAGATTCCAAATTTCGTTGATTCAAAAAAATATAAAAGGCAAATTAATTTTATCACGTAAAGAAGTGGCCAACCATATGCAATCAAACCAAAGATTCATTTTCTCAGCCGAGTGTGTCGAAAAGAAAAGGATACTCCCCAAAAAGAAGACCCGATTAAGTTTAAAGCGATTGGAAATGAAACACGAAAGCTTTTGCAGCATCTGTTTCAATCGGATCGTGTTTAGCGACGGGAAGGGCCGTTTGTTTTAACCGCGATCTTGTTTGGCTTAGCTCACAAGTATGTTACAAAGTGCGTAAGCAACCAGTGAAAGCAAATCGCTAATTCCGCCTTGGTGAAGAATGCGGTTTTCAATTAAGAGAATCCGTCTATTTGCCTTCGAAACTGAATAAAGCTTAAACAGCTTTTACGCTGGCAAGATAAACATCGATCCGAAAGCAACACAAACAGCATCGCCTTTCGCGATTCCTTGTTGAGAAGTTTTCCTTTAAACAAGAAAGCTAAAACGAAACCGGAGGATCTTTTCGAAAATGTTGACAGAAACTTTATTTAAGAGAAATGCTCGAACTGGGAGTCCATTAGTAGATGTTGACTTATCGTAATGTTGAGATGGTCCTATGGCAAATCCTCATGGGCTTCCTCCTTCTACTTTTCCCAATGGTATTTCTTCAGATGGGCTTTCCTATTTCAGGGTGGGTGCACTACCGGGGTTCCGTTTATCTATATTTAGACGATTTTTTATTGCTTTTTTTATTATCTTGGATCGACAATATTCCGGTTTCGTTGGTATAACTTGCCTTGTCTAGTCAAAAAGCTTTGCCGCCAGACTTCGTCGATGGAAAACTCCTTCGATGAGAGTCAATACAGCCAAGGTTGCCCGGCGTTCAAACACTGCTACTGAGGTCCAGAGAGAGTGGCAAAAATAATATTGGGATATTTGATAGTATTTCTGCTCCAAGGCATTGGGGAATGTTGAAATTGTCCTTTCAGAAATGCAATCAAAGATGGAAGAGCGCTTTTCACTCTTTTTTTCCCTTCTTGCAGGCCATATTTTCAAAACAGTCTTTCAACTTTTATTGTTCCGTTGACATACTATATTAGATGTGAAATGAAAAAAGTAGTAAGAATAGTAGAAATTTACAGTACACCATGGTTACTTCTTTCAAAAGTATGTACACACGAAATTATTATTATCACTTATAAATATAACTTTAAATATTTCTCTAAATTGCATTTTTTTTTGTATTAAATTATTCAGTCTATTCCTTTTAAAAATTTCCAGGGAGGGGGTTGGGTTAAAATGTGTGTGTGTGTGTTGGGTTAAAATGTGCATAATCAACCACATATATGGAAATACATTAAATTTTCAATGCAGGGAGGGTCGCTTGCTGCCTTCTGACCCCTTTAATAACGGGCCTGCTCCAGTACTGCAAGGCCGAGAGTAGTCCAGCAGCATTAAGGATTTATTGTAAAATTTGGCCTGTTTCTCACTTTTTGCGAAATCCGAAATGAGCTTGCTCTTAAATTTCGACATCATGGGCTGCCGTTTAGAGAAAATGCTGCCGACCCAAATAATAAATTATGATAACAGCGTCTGCCTCCTGTACTACTAATGCTTTCGCAAAGAAACCTAAAACAATGTCTCCTTTATGTCATTTTCAAAGTTTATAGAAAATATATAATCCTGTTTTATCTTCCAAAAGTTTCTCTTTATTTCCAGAGGTAGGTGCTTCTCACTGCTTATTTTTTTATTTATTAGAGAATGATCCTTGTAACTTTCGCAATCTAGTAAATTTTTTAAAAGTTGACAAATATGCGCTGAGCACACGGTACAGAAATGTCATTTTGCCTATTGTTTGTGTTTTTTAACTAAATTTTAAGAAAAAAACGAAACTGATACATACTTATATTATTTTGAGTAAAACATATCATTAAGCAATGAAAGCAACAGCTCTGGGACGCAAAACTGACGAATTGAGGAAGTAACATAAAAATTTCACCCCCAACAAAACACTTCTGTCTTATTGAAATGGGTTAGATTAGTTTAACTTTCAAACTGCTACGTAAGTTATAATTACGAATTGCTTATTTTCATTGGAATATATATTTTAATGGATACTTTATCACAAAGTTCTTATCAATCAGACATTAAAAAAAAAAAAAACACATTGGGAAGTAATTAATGGGAGACCAAGGCTTACTTAATCAATATTGACTCTAGACCCACACTACAGCAGAAAATATTTCGCATCCTGGCAGTAGAAACTTGCTGTTACTTAAGAAAGTCTGCAGACTGCTTTTTATTGAGAAATAAAAACTATTAAAATTTTTAAGCAAAATGCAAAAAAAAAAAAAAAATAAATAAATAAAAAAAAATAAATAAAACAAAAAAGGGGAAAAAAATCTTGAAATTTCAGCGAAAAAAATATTTGTACCGTATTTCCATATTTACCATATTAACCCATTAATGCCTAGCGTCCCTTTTTAGGGACGGTCCAAAAAGTGTGTCTGAATTTTCCAAAAATGAACATTTCAACCAAATAATTGTGTTCAATTATTACTTTGGTATTGTTTCAATTCATTATTAACAGATTGCAGCACATAACCATTGTAAAGTGTGTTTTGTAGCCGTTTTATTGTGATCTTTATCAAAAATTACATCGTTCACAATCTCAAGAACAAAAAGCTAAGTTTTTAAAGTTATTAACAAGTAAATCTATCTGTGTTTTATATATGTGCTACTTTGATCGATGTTTTAGTTTACCTTTTTTTGCAATTTTGTAAATTTTAAATTTTTTTAGGAGTTTATAGCAAATTAAGAACGTCCCTAAAAAGGGACGCTAGGCACCAAAGGCTGCATTGTTTAGCCGTTGCTGATTTCTTGCTTAGAATCTATAATTTATATCAAAAGAAGTTAGTAAATGTTTTTAGACTGAAAAACAGATAATAATTATCATTTTTAAAACTTATTTTTTTTTTTCAAAATCTAATTAAATTAAATTAATTAATGTATATAAACTTAATTGTACAATGTTCTTAAATATTTTCTCTTCTTTTTTTTAATTACAAAAAATACTCAAGGTAAATTTTGAAAGAAAGCTATTTCAAAAATGTAATTCTTTAAAACACTAATTATTCGTTTTATTTAATTACTTTTCCATTATGCATTTAGGTATTGATTATTGTTTAGTCTGACTGTTGAAGAAGCCCTAAGCTGTTTCAGAAGCTTAGCATTTCACCTTGATGAAGAACTCAAGGATTGCATGTGTGTCTGTTGTTTGGAAAAGGAGGGGGGTGGGTGCAGATTTAATTTCAGAACTCCCTGAGCATGCCAATTTTGATCTCTACTGTGACAATTTATTTACTTCTCTTGCGCTCCTACGTGATTATTTGTCTCAGCAAGGTTTTTTTGCAAGAATCGGATTAAAAAATGCTTATGAACTAAAGTTACGTTGTTCAAAAAAGAAAAGAGAGGAAGTTTTGAATAAATGTCGATGACAGGTAAATTAATATTACGTTGGTTCGGTGGAATAATAGCAATGTCATAACTATTACATTCAATCTTCATGGAATTTATCCTATTGTAAAGGATAAGCGATTGTCCAATACACTGTTAAAACAATTTCCTGAAAATAACGAAAAAATATACGGCAGCTGAGTTGCCGGAGTGTTTCCGTTTTGTTAATTATATTTCCGTTAGGCATTTTTTCGTTTCGTAATTCTCCGTTCTTCATTTTTTCGGTTCTTATTATCCCCGCTTATACGTTATAGGCTTATACCTATACGCTTTGACTTATATGTATACATGCAAGATGGAAAATTATTTAAATTTTGCAAATTAACAAGCGCTTTTATATCAGCTTAATATCAATAGCAAATTATCTATGGAAGTTCAATAAATTAGTCCTTTAAGTGTCGCAAAATGCGTACATTGTGTAGAACAACAAATGCACAAATTGAAATTTTAAGAAACATTTGAAAATTTGCGAAACAATATAAACATATAAAAAGAACAAACATGGGTAATGTGCTGCCTTATCTTTTTCGTTTATTCTTTTTATATGTTTATATTGTTTCGTAAATTTTCAAATGTTTCTCTAAAGTTTCTTAAAATTTCAATTTGTTCATTTGTTGTTTTTTCCAATCTACACATTTTGCGCCACTTAAAGGACTAATTTATTAAACTTTCATATATAATTTGCTATTAATATTAAGCTGCTATAAAAGCGCTTGTTTATTTTGCAAAATTTCAATAATTTTCCATCTTGCATATATAAGTATAAGCGTATAGGTATAAGCCTATAACGTAAAAATGTGGGTGATTAAAATATGGGAAAATGAGAAACAGAAAAATAGAGCAATTAAAAAAGGAGCGTAAACTAGCTCACCGGAAAATTATATATACATAAGACAAAATGATGAGGAAAAATGTAAACTTTATAACTTACGAATTTTGTTTTTTAGAAAAAGTTAGAAAGCAAAATCCGGTGCATGAGTTCAAACTCTTAAATATCTTGCCTTTAAAAAAATACTAAAGCAATACAAGAATTGTTTTTTTTTTTTTCATTAAAAATTTTAGTTCATTAAAATAACATGATTTTTTTTTGTAAAGATTACATCAATCTCGCATAAAATACTCAAATATTTTGAAGGTGGAATGATCAATGCATAGTATTTCTGAGCGCACAACTTCAAAACATTAAGAAGTATTAACAAGGTGCTTTTTTTTAAAATATTTTCCCTTAAGTTTGAATACAAATTAAGTTCTTCCGAAAGTTTTTTTTTTTTTTCCTTTCTGAATTTGAAACATTCTTTGTCCTTTAAAAAAAATCCTGTATTTTTACTGATTTCCTCTATTTTCATATATTTACGTTATGGTGTTCATAGTGTGATCAACACTTTAAGAAATGGACTCTGAAAATTGACGATATTTTTTGTTTTTAATGAAATCGCTTCCAAGGTATAATTTTTAAACTGGTTTAAAAAAAAACTAAAAAATACGCTTTTAGATGCACTTATAATACATCAATATGTAATATAGCTTAGCATTTAGTATTAATAATAGTATTAAATATATTACTCTTACATTTGCAAAGAACGTGAATTTTATCTTTTATTCAGAGTTACATACACAAACAACTGAAACACTTATAATACATCAACATGTAATATATACTTCAGCTTTTAGTGTTAACAACAATATTAAACATATTACTTTTCATATTTGCAAAGAACGTGAATTGATCTTTCATTTAGAGTTACATACATGCATACAAACAAACCGACATGTGAAACTAATAAAAGCGTATTAAAAAAGCTTAGTTTTGAGACTAAGTTTTTTAATCGTTGTGGAAAAGTACAAAAATCATTTTACTAACTCTCAGCACTCATAGTTGGTTTATATATGTAACTCTTAAATGTCTATCAGTTCACATCATGAAATAACAAACTATTAAGTCTAGACTCAAATTAAATTAAAAATAATAATAACAAAAATAAAAACATGATAGAAATTGATGGGGCAAGAGCCATTCTTACCTTTAATGGGCGAAAATCTTCCCTTAGACGACTGCCAAAAAAGACAACAAAAGGGGGTATGGATTTTAAAATATACTCACACACCCTTTTGTTGCCCATTTTGCGTGAATGCATTGCGATGAATTATGGATTGATAAACTAAATCTTCTTTAAAATGTCGTTCAAGGGAAACGGGCGGATGCATCGAAGTGTATCCACCGCGGCATATAGAATCATAACATGATTTCCAGGAGCGTGAAAAGATCATTTTTTCACAAGTCTTCTAACGGCACAAAATAATTGGCGGAACGCTATAATCCAGCCTAACTCTTCCAATCCTTGCAAACTCAAATTAAAGCAAAATGGCTTCACAACATATAACAACGCCATCGGTTTCCCACTACATTCGAACACTAGCTATATGTTTTGGCAAGCGTCCAAGTTCCAGGTCTGGCGCCGGGAAAAAATGATGGGTTATTCACGGAATGTTTCTGTTTCTTTAAGGAAAAGATACGTTTTGAAGCGAAAACAGAAATTTTCTGTTAAAACCAGGAAAAAACTTCCTGAAAATTCAGGTTTTTTTTAACAGTGTAGCGAAAAGAAAGTAATTGAAATTGAGGAACCAAATATATATGGTTGCTCAATACAATCGTTGCATAGTTAAAAAGATCCCATGCATCAAATATCGGGAACTACCGGTTTTTGATCCACTCTAAAACATGGTGGTAGCCGCTCTTCATTTTTATTTTAGAAGCTGCTGTACAACATGCATTGAGCTCAAGAGAGTTGTGTTAGCTATTATGGGGCTAGTTGTTATATTTCTTTAAATAAGACTCAGGTAAGATGTGCCCATTGAAGTAAAAGAGCTTATCGGAATGCAGCAAATGCAATACGTAGGTTTGCAGAACAAATGTTTTACTGACTTTCATACTCAACAACACCAATATTTCCTTGTACTCTGAATCTACTTCCTAGTTTATGTTAATTGCTGCTTTATACTTTCTTCTTATAAATTGTCATTTTCAATATTACATCGTAGGCAGAAAAAAATTTTTGGTAAAAAAGTATGTACCCTCTGGTGCCTAGCGTCCCTTTTTAGGGACGATTTTTCTTTCTTAAATAAAAAATTTATTTTTTACGTGATATTTTTTTTACTATTTTTCCTGTCCATTAAATACTATTTGTAACCAGTATACAAAGTATCGTTGAAAAAAAAAATGTCAGGCATTAATGGGTTAATGTAGTCAACAGGTATATGTAGTTTTTAAGTTAAGGATCTTAATTTTAAGCATTTCCTGTATGCTGATACAGAGTTTGCGACTAACATGATCTCTTTTTATCTTGCAGAACATTTTGGACTTTAAATATATGCTGTTCAGACTTTTAGCCAACATTCTGCTGCTATGCTCAACACTACGTGTTCCTGTATCTTCAGGTAAGTTAACTCGAACCCTATTTCTCGGAAGTAAGCTGTAAATACCAAAAGGTGCTTCACAGCTGTCTGATATTTTTTGGTGTTTTTCAATACCAGTTCAGAAGTTAATTACCGAAGTTTTACAATATTTTGTTTCAATGTATAGGAACACGCTATAGGGGAAAGAAGGGTAATGAAGCTCTCCCAAATATCTCTAAAGATAATAGAGCTTAAATTTGCAATCGGTACCGACATTTTGATAAAAGAAAAAACCAAGAGGGTTTGACATTAATGCTTGAGAGATTGTTTGCAAATAAGACGAGACGATGAGCAAGAACAGATAACTGTAGGATTAACAGCTTCCCGAATTTCTAAGAGTTTACATGTTTTGCATCATTACCATTGTTATGCAAATGTCACAGTCATCTAAATAGATTCGATATACATGACTAAGATTTAAAATGTTTGATTTGGATGGGCCATGGGTTAATGACATTTGAGACAAGTAGTATTATTTTCTGGATAGTTGATCCAACAGAAATAAACTGTTGAACCATTTCTACCTTTTTTTCACATTCGTATCCATCAGTGGGATTATAGAAGCTTAAAAATTTTATTTTATCGCTTCCGTTGACCATAGATTTTAAAAAGATCATCAAAAGGCATTCTCCGGGAACAAAAAAGGGTTTATTAAACTTTTACATGTTGGTATAATTATATAGGTTGTTTATAAAGTCTTTAACTAATAAAAAAAAGTTCTTTCAAAAAAAAAAAAAAATATATATATATATATATATATATATATATATTAGGGTGATTCAAAAAAATTTTTTTTTGAATTTCTCTGGTCTTACCCCGCAGTTTTTTTACAATATTCATGAATGTGATGTATGTAAAATTTTAGCTCAATTGAATAATATTTAGAGGTCGCTCAACGCGATCGAATTCTGTTGGAAATAAGCAATTTCGAGAGTTGGAGTATATAGCTTCATTACCCGAAATAATATTATTCTTCATATAAAATGGAATAACTTAAAACGTTAGTTTACTCTACTAAGTAATTAGTCAATAAAATAATAGCTCAAAGTGAGTTGTAACGATTACCCCCCTCCCCCCCGCTCCAAAGCTGCATTATCTCTTACCTGAGTTTGGGTAGAAAATGCAGCTGCAAGCTCGGGCTGTGGTTTCTGTTTTCTTTTCGGTTGTTTGAGGTGTATGAGTTTATTTGGCTAAAACACCTAGCATCCACTCTAGACAGGGCCCAGTATAAGTGACAGAAAGCCACTTTGATAGTAGCTGCTACAGTACAAAGTATGGGTCAAAATGGGGAGGATTTGACAACGTCCATAAAACGGTAAATGCAAACTATTCGCTCTGAATTGGCCGTTAACTTACAAAAGTCGTTTAAATCTAGGACTTCCTTTGATAGTTCACTGGAACGAAACACTTATGCAAAATATATTGGGAAAATGAAGGATGATCGGCGGGTTTCATACCAGTATTAGTATCAGGACCACAAGCATTGATGATTTACTTCTGGGTTCTAGTAAGTTAGTCAGGCATTGGAATTGCTACGGAAAATGCTGCTATACGATAACCAGTTAGATAAATGGGAACTTACTGAGCTCGTACGTGGTATGTGTTTCAATACGACATGCATTGCCGGTACTAAAGTTGGAGCATGTTTGAACTTGGGAAAAAAAAACTAGGGAAGCAACTTTTATATTGTGCTTTCCGCCATTATATTTTAGACATTGTGTTTTCTGTGGTATTACAACCGAAATCTATTCTACTCTTGGTCTCTCGGTATTTTAACCGATAAACCAAGAAATAGGTAGAATTGGGGTATTTGATTGCGTGCAATGTCAGATGCGATGTTCACGCAATTGCGTGGAACCATCCACTGCCATTGGATCTACAATACTGCTTTTTAAGCGGTTTTAGCAATCATAGTCCAGAATAAAATATTCTAATTTTAAACCTGGAGTGAGGAACGATGAGGTTGAGGAGTTGGTAGCACATTCAGAGCAACGTGCAACTAGTAATGGAAGTTGCGCAAAGTTAACATCTGATGACCCATGTAAAAGAAGTGTCCAAGGAAGATACTAGAGCTTAGAGCGATTTTCTTGAGCAGAGCACTTTCTCTTGGTGTATGTTTTCGTGTCCCAAGAGTGGTTCCTCGCGTTATATATGTGTTAAAGATTCTTTATGGCTTCAAGTTATGGATATTTCCCAACCAGTTCAAACTTGCAGCTGGACAAACAAAGGTACTCATAACATATGAATGTGATTTCTTTCACATTCTTATAGTTAATGGGAAAGAATATCTAAGACCTGGGTTCCCAGCAACCCTTTTGTGCAAGCACTAAGAAATGATTTGGAATATTTTTAGCGTCCTTATTCATGTAAAGAAGAAACTAAAAATATATCAGCTGTTTGATCCTGAGCATTCGAATATTTAAGATAGCTACCAACAAGGCTTTATACTACCAAAAAAATGAGGATTGTAAACGACAATACGGAGCGTGGCATGGCCCTTATTGAAGCATTTGTTAAGACTCACTAACGACGAAAAACAATGACAGTGTCTTCTTCAAGTGGTACAGGAACACAGAAAAGGTTTCAAAGTTGCAAAAAAGTAACCTTAAAAAGTATTGCAAGAATTAATGAGCGAATTACTATATATTTAATGTATTTAAATTTGTTTTTTATATTTTTTCCGTATTTGATTAGTTTTCATACTTTTCTGCATTTCATTGGTTTTTCAGATATATAGTTCATTTTGTGATTGCACGCTTTTTTTCTTCGGAGATATAAAAAAGCAATAAAGTAACTTTATTATTATTATTATTTACGTTCGCATTTGTGCCACTATCACAAAATTTGAAGTACTCCTAAATGTAAATATAGTTTACTAAAATTTTGGGCGAATAATTCAGTGTATATAAAGGGCCTAAATAAGACGGTAAGACGAATAAAAATACAAAGGCTACTTTTTCTATAGATATCATTTACGATCACGTTTTTGTCAATATCACGAAATTTCAAGGTGTTTGAGCGACCTCTAAATATTAATATATTTTGCCAAAATTTTGCACAAATAATCAGTGTATATAGTGGCACAAAATAGGAGGGTAAGACGCACAAAAATACAAAGGCTACTTTTTTCTATTGATATCATTTACGATCACTTTTCTGTCAATATCACGAAACTTCAGGGCGTTTGAGCGACCTCTAAATATTAATATATTTTGCCAAAATTTTGCATAAATAATCAGTGTATATAGTGGCACAAAATAAGAGGGTAAGACGCACAAAAATACAAAGTTTATTTTTTTCCATACATTTCTGAATCACCCTAATATATATATATATATTTAAGATTTATACACTGAGCCTTACTGTCTAGGCAGAAAGTAAATTTTTAATATACATAAACAAATTTAGTAGTTGAAATAATAGTGAAAAGAGAAACCTTCTGGTTCAGCTCTAGAAAAGGTTGTTGCATCTCATAACCTTTTTCATGTAAACGACACTGATTGCGGTTTCATGGTCTTCGGACCTTGCATAATACCGTCGGTTGATTTTCACCAAGGTGGTCATTTTTTTTTTTTTTTGTTTTTTTAGAAAAACATCAAACGAAGTTTTTTGAAATTTCTCAGAGATAACCTATCATTAAAAGTTATTGTTTGCAAATTGGAAAGCTGTTGTTTACGAACCGAAAAGTCATGCCCCATTGCCTGATGAGAGTATTTGGCGCTGTTACAATGCTAATATGAACGTCCCAATATTAATTTCTGGGTACGCCACTGTATTCAGCAATAGATTTTTAGCTTTTTTACCTACACTTTTATCGTTTTATCTACAGTTTAAATGTATTCAAGTGCTATTGATTTTTTACGCTATTTCATGCAGTATTATCGATTTTTATCTATTTTGTGGTTTATCCATGGAATTCGCTTATACGCGGTTGCCGTGCCATGGATAACGTGCAATGAATAACAATTGTTGATTATTAGCAGTTTCTTTATTAGCAGTTTTAGGTTAATATAGTAATTTCATTTACTATAAAAATGTAGTGCAATAATGGTAGATAATGTTAGCCACCATCGTTAACTTATAATTTTGGTTATAAGTTAATAATATAAGTTAACTGGAAAACCTGGACAAGTCAGGGAATTTCAAGAAAAAGTCAGGGAATGTGTTTTATTGCAGAAAAATGTGTTTCTATCCGATAATTATCTTTCAATTCATAAAAAGCAGAGTTACAGCCTTAAAAGCAGCTTAACTTAACTACTTAAGGTTTCTTGCATATTTCTCATCTTCGAGAAATAATAAAAACGGTACACGTATGACTCATCAATGCTCTGTTTAAAGAGCATTAAACCCATAGTCTATGATAAGATGAAATATTTACTGAGTGTTCCATCTGTTGAACAAAACTGTATCCCTATGTCACCGAACCTTTTTTTTTTTTTTTTGGAGTAACACAGAAGATGTCAGCAATCATTCGGGTCACAGAGAAAAAAGGTGTGGGAGGGGGTGCTCTGCTCACGCTATGACAGTTATTCAGACAAAAAAAAAAAGGTTTTTTTAGCATGTACACAGATCATCCTTGCAAAGGCAAAAATCGAATGAGAGTAACGCAAGGGAAAGGAAGATATTTCCTGCAGGTGTCTGCAGCGCAAACAAAGGTATCCGTTTCTCTCAACTGTTGCGTGCAAACGTGGGATGCTGTACATGAGATGTAGCTACCGTGTTGATCAGCACTGGCTCGTGATGCAGGTGACAGCTGTATCCCCCATGCTCTTTTCATAATCATCCATAAATTCCGAAAACATTTCGCGTGCTCGTTGGAAACATCGGAGCTCCAATCTGGAGGAGATGCGGTGTTTCCGAATTTTGGACCCATTTCCTCAAACTTCTTTTTTTATTTTTTTTCCCCCAGTAACTCTTGAAATCAAACTGAGTTGCAGCTCTGTAAAATAAATAAAAGGTACGTTAGCCTATCTCGCTTATATCGTTCTCGAAGGAGCGCGATATTTGCTCGTTATAATCGAGTGCTCGTGAAAAGGAGTTCGTAAGAAAATTATTCATTTGTACACTGAAAAAAAAGGGTAACCTTACTCCGTAGGCAACTATGCTGCCTCCACCATTTCACTGGAGGCAGCATAGTTGCCTTCAGTGCAATGGTGTAACTTAACTGATAAAACTAGTGTAATGTTACGCATCGCTCATAACGTTACATCAGTTTTATCATGTAAGTTACTCTATATTCCATTAGAGGCAGCAATGAGGCCACTGTTTTTCTGGAGAAAGGTTGTTCTGGAATCAAACTGATGAGTTGCAACTTTGTTAAAAAAAAATTACTACAGCCGATCTTGCTTATATCGATCTCGAAGGAGCCGCGATATTTGCTCGTTATAATCGAGTGCTCGTGAAAAGGAGTTCGTAAGAAAATTATTCATTCGTACACTGAAAAAAAAAGGGGAACCTTACTAGGGGATTTAAGAGTGGTAATTTTATTAAATGGTAAAAATATTGTTTCATCCATATTCTCGTAATGCATTCACGAGAGGCTCAAAATCCGTATAACTTTCATTATGATTCATCCTAGCTTGTAATAAATATTTCTTCGGATTCCTTCTTTGAAAAGTGGGGTTTATATTTGATGTAATTTTTATTCAGGTTCTTCATCAACAATACTTAGGAATAAAGAACATAAAACAAGGAAACGTAAAATAATTTTGACTAAAAACAAACATTAAGATAAAAGTAATAAAGAATTGCAGCTAAAAAATCTTGACTTTATGTAAAGATTAAAGGGAAACTACTCTTTGACAGTTCTCGTTCCCCGAGACAACAAAAACAAGAAGTAAAATCTCTAATAAGTGTATAAAAATATGCAAAAGAAGTCCTGCTCTTTAATTGCCTGTCTATGTCTAAATCTTTTAAAACTCTTCCATTAAATTTCAGTGCACTACTGGATCAAAAAGAAAGAACGACTCTATCTTTGAAAAATTGCTCCGTTGAGATACGTTGACTTACACAATTTTAGATGATAAATGAATTTCTTTCGTTTACCAAGCGATTTATTCTCCTTCTACGATAATCCATGTAAGGACTTGGAAAGTAAATAGCATTTGATTCTGTGCAAATATCATTTTTAAATACAGAATAATTTCAATTCAAAAAATGATTATTTGCATTGAGTGAACTTTTAAAAGTAGTTTTATTTATTTACTTATTTTGTTTTTTTGTGAATGAAAATCTTTTATGTGTTTAAACGTTTATCTTTTATGGAACTAATACTTATTTAAAATGGTTTTGGTTTTTTTTCTGCTAAGTATCTATTTCGGATTTATTTCTTACGTGCGTAGTTGATTTCAATGCTTCGTGATCAAACTGGGTAAAGTATAACTGTTTCCTAAACTAAACACCCGAATAGTGATGTTGCAATGTTAATTTTAGTTTGCATTTTTATTTCGAGTTAAAAAACTTGACGATCTCATTTTCCCCGGTGCTTTATGGGTCATTTTCATTTTTCGGTGCCATTTGCTGTCCGTCAAAAAAATATTTTTTAAAAAAATTTTGAGTAACTTTAAATAAATTTACTTTTTGGTATGTTTATTAGCAGACAATTTCCAATACAGGCATTATAATTTTTAATAATATTTTTTGTTGAGAAAAAGGGTTTTTTAGGAATGAGTTGAAGAGGAACGAAAAATACAGCTGTCCAAAAAATAAAGACTGAAGTTGAACAACAAGAATTTGAATTTAGTAGTCAAATTTTCCACTCTGCCATATTTTGCAATCATGCTTCATACTTTAAATTACATTTTAATAAAGTAATTTGAATAAAAGTGAAAATTTTAATTTTTTAACTAATATCAAAGAGTTGTCCAGAAATTAATGTCATGTCTGTTACCATATACGTTTTTACAATTTTTAAACCTTGTGCATTGAATTCTGGAATGACAACACTTCTATAGTACTGAAGCACATGGAAACAAGAAATAGCAACAGTCATTTTGAATGTTCAGTTTTCTTTAAAGGAAGCAGAAGTCTTTTATTTGTTTGTACATTTTTATTATGTCATGTCTGTTACCTTAATTACTTGCATAAAATATTTTTTTCAATTAATTATTTCAGCTAGATAATTTAGTTTAGTGGGATTGTACTCTAAATCAAGTAGAATTTTTAATAATTTTGTAGAATTTTTTGCCCCACAATTTTTTTTTTCTTAAAATGTCATGTCTATTACTTGTCATGTCTGTTACCATATTTAGTAACAGACATGACAAATCAGATATGAAAAATTTTTCAAGAGAAACTGTACGAAAATTATTAAAATAGTGTAATATAAGTATGTTTGATTAATTATTTTCCAGAATTATACTTGATCCATAGATTTTTTTTTACACACTTCAAATTTTCAAATGACACCCAATTTTGAAAATGACCCTTATGCCAAAACGGCCAAGTTTATCTTTTTTTTGTTCGTTGCACTGAACTCTTCCGTATCAATGCTTTATCGATAAAAAAAATCTTATCAATGAAATTATTCATTCAGGGGAAGGAAGTCATACAAAATCTTACTAGCGCATGTTATTTCGGGGTGATTATGTGTCCCACCTAAAAGTCAGGAAAAGTTTTATTCTAATTAAATGAAAAATTTTATGTTTACACTGAAAGAATAATTTTACCATCACATCATTTATTAAACTAAAACACTTCATTCAACATCACGTTTTAGTTTTTCTTCCGGCATGGTTTTAGCTCAAAAAAGAGTAGGCAATAATAGGTAATATAAATGGTTTCATTCTTAAAAATTCAGAATGTTTCAAAACAAGTGTATCAAAGACGATACAAGAAACACACAAAAATAACTTCGCTTTTATTTTCAAAACGTTACAAAATGGGTAAGATTTTCTATGGAAGCAAGTGATTCAAAGCTATAGCAAATTCGGTGATTCTGAAGATGTGTCTTTTTTGAAGAAACCTTTAAATTCTCGCGGACAGAGCTCGTATGCACGTGTTCGTGTTTATAAAGAACTAAATAAGAAGTTTTCAGTTGAATATTCTACAAATAAAATAGGTTAAGCAAAAGGCTGAATTCCAAGCAAACGTGGATATCATAATTTGCTTAAAATTATGAAATGCTGTGTTGACAATGCTGGTTCCAACAAAATGCTTTTACATAAGAACATATCTATTTTGTTATTCGAAAACGTTCATGTCGATTAAACATTTGATCTCATCTGTAGTAAAGAGAAAAGGATAAATATTAGCATAACATGTGACAAAGGGAGAAGAAGTAAGGTTTGGTGTGACATTTTGTGATAAAAGAGGGAAGGGGGGACGAAACTGTTGAAAAAAATGTGACATCAATTGATTTACAGCTCTGAGCTCTGTTTAACAAAAAAAAAAAAAAAAACATTATCTGGTTTCTGGAAAAAGGTTTATTTTAGCTCAAATAAATTATCTTACTGGCTTCTGTGTAATAACAATATGAACAAAAATTTAAAATATCTTTGCTGTAGAAATCTGTCAATCATTAGCTGAACAACAGCCAGAAAAAAATCGCAGTGAAAGTTTATGCAAATATCTTTGACCCCTGCTCTGACTCGCTTCCTCATAAATTCATAATACCTTCTTTTGTTGAGAAAATCGCTGTCCCCTCCGGCTTAGCAGAAAAACTACGGCCTTAAAAAATGAACCCGCCTGTCCAATCTTGTTTGCACTCATTAGCTGCGTATTTATCGGGTGGGCCAAAAGCAGTTGTATCTGATTAAAGGGGCGGACGGGGTCATTCTCTGCGGTTGTTTCCCCGATCTCTGTAACCCCCCACTAGATTATATGTCACCCTATTTGGGCGATAACAGAATTGGATCCCCACTGAGTAGCCTACCACCCACTGAATTGTTGACGAGATTAGGTGAAAGTGGGAACAATTCTCGCCGCGGGGCCTCCCGATAGCGGGCCGTTAAATAGTGCGGCCTCTTCAATTTAAACGCTTGTCGAAAATTGACAATGGTTTGGGCACAGATGATACCTCTCGGAAAAAACGCTGAAAAAATTTTATTTCGTCGCTTCACCATTCGTATTTATATTGTACTTAGGCATTAAAGTCTGTTAGTTTCTGCTACGTCATCTTTTACGGTTTCTTCTTCGTACTGAAAATATCAAGCACAAAATTATACTCGAATTTAAAAAATGGAGAAGTATTTAAATGATAAGAATTACAGTTATTGTTTTTATAAATGCTCCTTTTTTCCCCGAGGAATCATTTGTGTTAAAACTATTCTAAGAGCAATTGTACGTAAGTTTTCAAAAATATTATAAATTCAAGAGATCAAATTACAGTCGAACTCGCTTATAACGAGCACGAAGGGACCGTAACATGTTGCTCGTTAAATCCGAGTGCTCGTAATAAACGGGTCCTTACGGCCGGTGTGCAAACAGAAGGGGCGGGGGCTTGGGAGGTCAAATAATTGAGTTTACTTGCAATTTAATTAATACTTTAATTACATCAATTAATTAAATTAAATACTACTGTTCTTTATTTAATAATTTCTCTGTTAACACAGCCCCACCTGTTATACCGGATTTGTGAATATTGACAATGGAATGCTGGGGGATTTTTTCATACAAAAGTATTGAACCGCAGGGGGGGGGGGGAAACGAAGATAATAGAGGAATTTGACTAGAAAGATGAGAAAAAAAGACTGCGAGACAGAGAAAATTTCTCGTTAAAACCGGGTCTTGCTCGTTAAAAACGAATTCTGTCCCATAGACTTATCATTGATCCAACCAAATATTCTTGTTTCCCTCGTTAAATCCGAGTTCTCGTTATATCCGAGCTCGTTATAAACGAGTTCAACTGTAGTATATTTGAGAATAATTTTAATAATCTTACAAATTCAGCGGAAACAAAAAGTTCGGCTTCATATACTCTACAATCAAGCGATTATGTAAAATCCCACTTCCAGGCAACTTAACCTTTCAATTTCCCAAACAATAATAATAATAATATAATAAATATTAAAATAATAATAATAATAAATGTTATAACAATAAATAAATAAATAAATGCGCAACGCAATTGCCTTGCTCCCCCATGCCCCCTTAACCCTGCTGCTGTGTTCGTCCCGAACATACGTATACTGTGTTCGGGTCCAAATGGACCCAACATATGTAATTTATTCCCTAACACCGCTTTTTTTTATATTTTTTCGAGTTTAATTGTTATATTTGATTTTATTAGAAACTTCCAAACATAAATCACTCAATTTTTGTATTTTATTTTACATATTTAATCCGAGAAAACACATAAATACAATTTAAATATTATAGCAATTCCAGTTTTCGTACTAAAGAAAACTAACAAAATTATGTAAGCTGTTACTTTAAGAAATTTACTAGAAATTTTTAAGCTTAAAAAGAAGTGTTAAAAATGGAAATACGAACAGTACAACATTTGTATGAGATGTACAGATTTATGTACAGAATCATATGCGCGGGGGAAGCGGCGGAGAGAGGGGGTAAAAGGGAATTCCCCTCAGATAGGCATAATTGCAGAGTTTGCAGTTCTATGAAAGTTAACCTTGAAACATTTTCACTGGTGCTGATTTCAATTCATAGAAAGGAAGAAATGGTATTCAGAAAGAAAAAAAAGAAGAAAAAAAATGAATGAAAGAAAAACAGAAGATAACCATTAAAAAATATTTAAAAAACGTACAAAAACAATGAACAAATGTTTTATTTATTGTTTCATAAATTATGAATAAAATAAACAAGCATAAAATTATTTTGTTTCTCTGATACATGCTTTTTAATCATATGGGTCCAAAAGGACCCGAACACAGTATTAGTAAACTTTTTTTTGACAAGTAGGGTTATGCTTCAATCAAAACAAAAAAAATATGTGTGTAATATAACATGAAAATGAACACATTCATGAAGTTAAAACGTTATACCAACGTTACTCGAAAATTTATAAGCAAATGAAATCTGTTTTGGGTCGAAAAGGACCCGAACACAGTAGCAGGGTTAAGGAAAAACAAAAGAAGTGAAATTTTATTGTGAAAAGTAAATGTTCAAACTTAGCTATTAGCGACAGTAAAAAATATGGAGAGAGAGAAAGAAAAAAAAAGTTTCTGTGTTTCTCCCCCTTCCCCAGGTATGCGAATGATTCATATACACATTTGACCAGGGTTGCCAGATTTAAGAACTGTAAATACGGGACAGGCTCTTGGGGGGGGGGGGGAGATTGAGAGATGAAGTCTAAAGGTTGAATTTTTGCAACCTTGACTTTGATATTAAACGCTTCTCACAAATATAAATGAAGAAAAAAATTCACAATGATCATATGAATAAAAACTTCATTTTTTACCATTGCATAGTTATTTTTCGTCATGAATATTGGTGGGGAAAGGTTTTCCACTAAGTATTGTAAAAATTCGTATTTCCCTGTTGTTAACCCCTTTTTCCTGACGCAGGACCGTCATTTCAAATTTTGCCGGTTGGGGGAGGGGGGGGGATTATACAAAATTTCAATGTAAATTATACCAAAAAAGCAAAAGTCACGCCCACTTATATGAAAATACATTCTTTTCCAAAACCAGGGGGAGGCCATGATCACCCGTCTTGATGTCCCAAATGACGGGCCTTGGCGTGAAAGATATAATAGTCGCTTCTACTGATGATTAATGTTTAGTATGTACTTTTTCAAAAAGCTAGACGTACCAATGGGGAAATTCGAACGTAAAATAATTTTAATGAGTAATTAACAAAAATTTTGATTACAATTGAGTAGACATAGAATTAAACCTTACTACTTGAACTCACTATAAGAAGTTTACCTAAAACTAATAAAAAAATCAGTATTCAATATCTTTTGGGGAAAAACTGTACACTTTTGTCAATATTATAACATAATTATTCTTATATAATCTCGGGAAATTCCCCTTTTTTAAAATCATATTTGCTACCAGATTTTACTGCTGCAATAATTCTTTCTAAGTTTTGATGGTCTTTAGGATGCCATAAAACTCACTGTAATTTATATTTTTGTCGCTCATTGTAAAAATTATGTATCTTCATGTTTTTAAAACGCGTATTTGTTTGCTAAATGGAATAACATTTAGTTACATCTTTTAGTATAAAAGCGAAGCGAAGCAAATTTCAAAAAATTGAGATTGATTGATTCAAAAAAAATCAAAAAAATCTAGTGACTAATAGTAGCTGAACACATATATTTCTTTTATAATTGAAAAATTGAGAAGGGCTTTTTATATAATAAGGCATAGTAAAATCATTTACAAGGAGATACACCACTTTTACAATGAACGTTTGTTGAATTGATTGTCGCGATAATTTCTGCTCTAACTGAATAGAACGATACCATTACTTCAGAACAGGAAAATATTATGATTCAATCAATTTTCTTGTCACTCTATTTCATTTTTTGTTTCACTTCATTTTTTTTCTGAAAATAATGTTTCGTTTTGTAAAATGCTGTTTCTAGCTAGAATACGGGACTTTAGCCGTCCCGTATCAAAGTTCCCCGGGACGCGGGACAATATTTCAAAAAACGGGACTGTCCCTTGAAATCCGGGACGTCTGGCAACCCTGCATTTGACACCCAAGCCTGAAAAATTCTCGATGCAGCAGTTATTCCACATTACGGAGGTACACTACACACACTTGTAGGTATCCCGAACTGTTGGATCAGTGATAATATTTGCGCAGGGGTGAGGTCAATAGACGTTGCAGCAGCAATACATCTCCTCATGCCCGGTATCTTACAGCTCGCATTAATTTATCCGACATTTTATTATCCGTCACTAACATTTATACTTGTGCTGCCGTAACTTCTAACAAATTCGAAAGAATTAATCATTTTCATCTTTATAACATTACTCTCCGCTCTACAAGTCGTGTTGTAATCATGTTATGAAACTTTATTTGTTTATTTATTTTAGTGCTTCGTAGCGCTTTAGTTAAATAATAATAGTAATAATAAAAGTGAGAAAGCATATTTATTTATTTTACTTATTTGTACTTTATTTGCATATTTTGCTAACAAATAATGTAAGGCCTATCTAAGCAGTTACCATGCTTTGTCATTATTTTGCCTTGAGAGCTGATCATAACATGCCGCCGCCTCGTTATTAAGCAGCTGCTAACAATGCATAAATTTGTGAAAGTGAAAGCTCGTTTTTGATTCAAATTATATAATAAGAGAAAAAATTCACATTGAGATCATTTTCAACTTATTTTTTATCATATTGCATAGTGTAATAAGGAAGTATAAATTGAATCAATCAAATATTACAAATATTTTCGCTATAGCAAATCAAACAATATTTTGAACGCTGTTCCCACGTTACTATTTTACCTATTATCTATTCCGCTCTACTCAACGTCATCCTCTGCATAAGTATTTGTGTCATTCCACTGGCAAGGAAGTTTGTATGTGCGTGAAATATCTGCCATTAAAGCCCATGAAACAGCAAAGTCTAATTTAAGTTAGAAATGTTACTCCAAGTTCACCGATTCGAGATCAGTTCCAAGCGAATTTTTTATCTTCATTATTTCATTACTCTTTTCCTAAATTAATCTTCATATCAAAATCAATCATTTCAATTAAAATCTTTTATAATGTTCAAGAGTGCGTTAAAACTGAAGCATAACCAAACTTATATCGATCATATAGATGAAATATATTGAATATGTATGCATGCATACACATCAAAGTTCATCTCTTTAATATTTTTTTGTTCTCTAAAAAAATAAAGAAAGAAAGCAAAACAAATACTGTCAGGTGCTCCACTCGTTATCTGCTCACTTGTTGTCGACGTCACCCCCTCAAAAGAGATAAAGTACAGACTCAATTAAAAAGAGAGGCTTGCCTTTCCCTTTAAACGGGAGGCGGATCGGAACCTTCTGTTAAGTTTTTGGCACCACCGCCCCCTTTTGCATAGGTAGAGCCAAGCCACCCAAAGCCCAAGCAGATGGTGACAACTGATTAGAGCAATCCGTATGACGTCAGGACGCAAACGAGACATACACACTTGGCCACTTGGCTAAACGTTGACCGTCCCTTTTGATGGTCCCTTTTGTTCATTTCCCCGTCCTATGACAATAGGATGCACCCGCGTATATGATAGAGCCTCGTGTCTGTGGAAGGGGGGCACAGATGGGTCGCTTCTATGCCCGCTTTTGCTTCCTGGTGATAACAGCAATCTGCTAATTCTGGTCGCGGAATCCATTATGATTTATTAGAAGAGGTGCCCTCACTAAATTGGCGGCGTTATCGCTACAGACAACAGTCGGATTCTGCCGAAACCTGTTCAGTTGTATTTAATTTGAGCTGATTTTTTTTTTTTTTTTTTTTGTGAAAAAAAAATTTAAATACGATTTTGAAATAACGATGTTTGAAACTTCTTATTTCGAGCTTATTTCGGGTTTTCAAAGTTATTCCCAGATTCCCAGTTTATGTTAATTGCTGATTTTATTTATTCTTATGAAATGTCTATTTAAATATTGTATCGTAGGCAGAAAAAAATTTTAGTAAAAAAAGTATGTACCCTCTGGGGTCTATCGTAACTTTTAAGGGACGATTTTTCTTTCCTTAATAAAAGCATTATTTTTTATATAATATTTTTTTTATTGTTTTTTCTGTCCATTAAACACTGTTTGTAACCAGTATACAATATATCTTTGGAAAAAAATTGTCAGGCATTAATGGGTTAAGAAAATGACACTATTTGCAAAAATCAAGAAATCAATATACAATCCATCTAAGAGGAATTCCATTTTCGTATCCAGAATAAAAATCTATTGAGTTTAAGAAATAACCTTAACTTGTATTCGATACAATTCGCAACAAATTCGTTCGATATGACCGGAACACGGTGCCGCAACCTATTAGTTTCTATATTCTGCGCTTTAGTTAACTACAGGGATTTTTACAGCTTAAAAGAAATGCAAATGAAAATAACATCTATTAACGAAGAGCTATCTTTGCTCTTTAAACTAGCTATAGGGAAACCAAAAGTTTTCTTCGTTCAACCCCTAAAATCAATTAAAAACACCAAAAGTTTAACAACACGTCAAATTTTACTGCCCTCTAATTAAATAGTGTCTTCAGCACTATTTAATTAGAGGTTACACTATTTAATTAGACACCTTCACAGCTGCTGCCAACTACAATACATGTCAGAAGAAACGCATGTCTATACAGACACACACAGAAAAAAAAAGTGAGGAAAATATGATTTTTTTCTCATCAGAAGGTGAAGGGGAAAACGTAAATACGTTTTAAATTAAAAATAACAGCGTTTGATTGCATAAAACTTGCATAATGCTGCATAAACGTGTTTGGCGTCACAAGGAACACCTTTTTCAATGCAAAAGAAATGAGCTTATATATGAAAAGATATCCGACAAAAGGCTTTTGTAGAGAACGCTTTTGTCAATAAACGAAAGAAAAATGTTTTGTAAATGAGCAAAATGAAACATTTAAGTAGAAAATTAAACAATAAAAGTTGTTTCACTTTTATAAATGAATATATATATTTTTTTTTTTGTCATTGTTTTTACAAGTTGGGACATGATTGGCCTTATATAACAATGATTTTTTTTTATGTAACTATTTGTTCTCTGATGCAATACTTCAGAATTAAACAATCCATTTTAAGAGATCACTTAGTTTGAAAATGAATGGTGAACTTACTGAACATAAATGAGACTAAATCTTTTTATGCAAAGTTCAGCAAACTAAATCCCCCAGCCGCCAGCTGATAGAAACAACACCGAAATCCCGCTGCCAACGGTAGACGGCAGCCAACGAGTTGCTAGAGTCCCTGTAAGGGACTCTACGAGTTGCAAGTGAATTATTTCGGAATCCGGCAACCCTTGCTGCGTCTACAGATGGAGCCGTTGACTTTGGGAGCCTATATTGAATTCATTGGCAATCGAGGTCCGGGACAAATTGATTTCACCCATGGGGCTGAATAAGGCAGTCAAGTCCGCTTTTCAGCTAATAGATACTTTAACGTTGGCTATGCTCGGCTTATTATTTATTGAAATTTACAAGCGGTCATATTATACCTCAAGCATTGACATTAGAAGCAGGTCAACAACAGAGGAATTGGTCTAGTTAATGATTACTGTCCAGAACGGAAGGCCATTGCAGTTTGAGGGGCGGTTAAACTTTTCAAATATTTAAGAAGAAATTAACGGAAAAATGGGACTCGCTCATTAACGGCTATTTAAAGCCGAGCGTTATGAATAATGTTTGTTTAAAATCTTCTCATCGTTAAGGATTGAAACGTAATGTGTTTTGACGAAATACGGAGAAAATTTGTCTTTTGTAATCTTTTCTTGAGTTATACATCTTTTTTTATTTATGCAAACGTTTACGTAAGTAATAATAAAGCTCAAAATCTTTAAATATAAAAGCCATAAAGAACTTATTTATAAACTTATTTATTCATACATTTTTTTTTTCGTTTTCTATATTCTTCTCTAACTAAATACGTTTTTATGTATCTTAAACTTGAGATAGAATAGCTGTTATGCAGCATGTAGCAATTAATATTTACCATTGTACTGGCTTAAGATTTTATCAATTACGAAATGAAACGCAAGTTTGCAAAGAAATTTGCATTCACAAGTTTTGTAGTTTCCAGGAAGCAAAAATTTTCTTACGTTTTTTTCTCAAATACCACAGCGAAAAAACTCTTTGGCACCCACAGTTTAAACATTTATTTTAGTTAGTGGGTACACCACTGATGTGTCCTAATATTTAGCTCAAGCTGATTAATACTTCCAGAAGAACAGGTTCTTAGCATTTCTACTAGGCTATTTTATTACATGTATTGCATGTAAATATCTGATCATTGGTAGTTTTTATACTTAAATCTATTGAAAAATTAGTAATCACAAATAATCTAGTTTGATAACTGCCTTTACATTTTTAACTAGCGTTTATGCGTATAATTTTTCTGACAATAGTTTGTTTTTATTATTGTCTAATACGCTATCCCTGAAAATTGACTCATATCATAACAAGCGAACGCGCTCTGATTAACTGATATTGTATACAGTTTCTATTATAACTCGATTTGAAAATTTATAAGGAATTTTATCAAATTAGTTCACAAAAAAGTCCAATGTAATGTAAAATGTTAACTTTAATTAACGTTTTGATTATTGTAATGTGTGCAGAGCTCCGACCGTAATCGATTTTTTTTTCCTGAAAACAGAAAACACCAAATAACGATTTCCGCATAATAAAACCGTTACAAGTGGATAAAAATTTAATTTAATACCCACGGTACCCCCGATAACGTTTTACTCTGAGAAATAACGAATAAGAAATTGTATTTTAGTGCTTGATTTTTCTGGTCATTCAATTTTCGCAACCTCATTAACAAAAGAAAAAGCAAGCAGCCGGAATAAAACTCTACTGCAACATCCGAGCAAAACAGAATTAATCGCTTGTTCGTTATTCTTCTAAGAGAAAAATTAAATAACAAAGACCGCCGCGAAGGAAACGTAGAGTGACATATGCGAAAATTAAATTTCTGTATAATTTAAGAGCATAGCAGTCAGAGCTTTATCATTTATATTCTTAGCTTTTCGCAGTTCATTTATTTCAATCAGGTTTCTTTTTTATTTCGATTTTCCTCCAACTCTAGTGGTGTCTCTCCGAAGAATAATAAGAAAATTATAATTGCATTGGAAGGAATTTGCATTTAAAGGAATCGAGAATTCAAATTGAATTTTGCTTCGTGGATGTGCATTTAAGGTAAATTTTTATTTATAGCATGGAATGAGAAGATAATACTAATTAATTTTAAGTGTTGTCTCACTTGAAAACATTTATAGAGGTTTTTGTTATCTTCGAAATCATGAACTGAATTCCGAACAGTTGTTTTAACTATGTTAACTCTTGAATAATAGTTGGCAATAAATGGTATATGTTCTCTTTCTGCAAGTAATTTCATTTTGATTTTAAGAAGAAAGTATCTTGTTTTCATAATGCAACACATGATTTGGTACACAATTTAATCTACCTTCTAATGTTTCTTCAGACAGTGGTAATTATGCTGCAGTAATTTTTACTACTGGTTTTGGGGCTCTAGATTGAAACCGAAGTTTTAACTTCGCAATCTGTTGAGTTTTTTTTTTTGAATGTTTTTACGTTGTGACTGTAGATGAAGTAAAATAAGTTCTTTATTAAAATCCGAAAATGTCTTTTTGTGTGCTACTAACGTCGTTTCCCTTGCATAGTGCGTGCATGGTGCTTTCCTGTCAGTGTGATTGACTGTTAGATATTTATGAGATTCAAAGACGCTTCGGATTCATAAACTAAAAAAAAAAAAAAAATGCTGGATTGATAGTGTAACTTTTATGCGGTACATGGAAAGATTTTGACCATAAAAGCTCTCCTTGGTGTATTGAATTCATTAAAACACATGAATTTATAGCAGTCTAATTTTCTTTTATGAATTTCAAAAAGCTGCATGTAATTAAAATTAAAGTGAGCACTATAAATACACACCACAGAAAATTCTTGTTAGAAAACACGATACGCATATTCAGTTGTAGTTTTAAGTGCGAGTATAAATTCTAAATATATAGGGTGGCATTTTCATGTACTTAATATGTTATTATGTACATACTACGGAATCACTTTTCTCCTCGAGTTGTTTTCGTTTCAAAACAATTCTTCTGTATTCAGCCACAACCGCTTATAGTGCAATGAAGGGGAAAAAATTCGCTATTACCATTAATTCGGTATATAAAGTAAAATAATATACACTACAATGTAAAGATGAATTGAAGTTATTACTTTATAGCCATTAATTCGCTATATACAGCTATTCTATAAACTGGAATGGCTGTATATACACCAGTATACTACGAATAGTAACATGGCTTAAAAATATGGGTTGGTTTATTCCCAACTTTTAGCTATACGCTCCAGTATATAGTGTGTGTGTCAGTAAAACCAAAAAAAAAAAAAAAAAGTTATATTTCCCTATTTCTGAGCAATTGTGTCGCGATATGCGATATTCCTTTATTAGTGACTTCCTCTGCAGCTTGATGTGAGGCAAATTAGTTCAAGAAAGTATTGTTTTAAATTTTGAGAAAAAAAGTTAGAACTGATATTAACGAACTCTTAGTTTGCACAGTACAGTTAGCTCTGGCTATAACGAAATTCTGAAATTTGTCTAAGTAAGAAAAAATAATCTTTGCCATGAAACTATAGGTTTGCAGAGTATTGTTGTTTTTCAGGCAGCCACTAGTCGGCATTTCAAAGTAATACTTCTCAAGAGCAGCAAAATATAATTTGAGTTACTAACAATATTCAGCCTTATTGTTGGGTTTCATTCGATTTTGATCAGTTTCTAAAATTACGGAATTTTTTGTGTTAAAGACGTTTTTATAAGACTGGCCATCATACCATTGATATGTCTTCTGGGGCGGTTACTTTAGGTAAAATGCAAAACAAGATGATGATGGTCGTGGTCTCATATTGAATTTGACGACCAATCTCATTCTTCCGTCACCTCAGTCAGCTTTCTTCTAATAGAATTATATCAGCATTACTTATCAGGCATAGTTTTAATTACCCTTATTCTGACGTTACCTCTTTTAGCCTTATTCTCGTGTTGCCTCAATCAACCACATTCTGGCATTGCCACAAACGCCCTATTCTAATATTTCCTGAAGCAGCCTTCTGTCAATCTTTATGTGAACAGACAACAATAAGTCGTCTTGCCATCTACTGATGAATGCTTTCTTTACAGATATTCTCAACCTTCCCTTCTGTAAGTTGTATAGATGCTACTTTGACTCTTAGGATATTAGTTGTCTATTATACAAAAGATGCGTACTTGGAACGAAAAATACAACAACCATCAATATAATTTCTTACCTCCAAAGGTTAGGGTCAGTTATTTTTATTTTACCTATTTTTATGGTGCACTGCCTAATTTGAGTGACTGCCTGAAAAACACACTATATGGTGAGCAGCTCAATTGAAGAAAATTCCGCTGCAAAATATATTCTTTTTATTTTTTTTTGTTTAAATTAGTGCTATGTGTAAAAATATGTTACAAATAAAACAGAAAAGTTCTTACAAAAACTTTAAATTAGAAATAATTGAAATCTTAGGGAATATAAAAATAAATACAAAATTGCTTATTAAAAGAATCACTGAAGAGTTAGTAGATTTTAAAGGGGGGAAAAAAACTCGAACAATCAGAAAGATTTTATCTAATCGGACAACGACAAAACTTCAAAAGCTAACTACACATTTTAGAGAGGGACAAACAAAGAGAAACTAACACAATAAATGTTTGCTCTAGCGTGTGTGTGTGCGTGTGTGTGTAAACAAGAAAAATAATTCTCGATATTAAAAAGTTTCCTCGGGATTATATTTGCGCTCGGGGAAGCCCAAACTGCAGACCGCGTGCTTTTTGACGCACTGCCAAGCAAACAAATGAAGTTTTTGACCAAAAAGTTTTTTTTTTTTTTTTCCTTTCCTTCCTCCGAGCCCTTTTTGAGTAGTTAAGCGATTAGCGGCCCAGAGCCCCATTTAATAACCTCAAAACGAACTCCCGATTTTCTTGTCTCGAATGGCTTCGAGCGATATCCCGGCGAACGAACATTTAAAGCGGCTGTAAATATTAGCCCCAGAGTGTGTTCAACGACAGATCGTATAAATAACGACATCGTGTAATTTGAAATACCCTGCCCCGGATAGATAGATGTGAAGATAGGCAGACCGCCCGAATGTTGTGTCAATTATTTGTGCTACACGCTGGGGCTTGCTAAGTAAATATTTGAAAATCTTCTCTCAAATAGCACAAATACTTGAGTCCGCATATTTGCCATTCGACTCATTTATAAAAGATCCGCGGTTCAAACAAATATTGATCGACGACAAATAAGGAATTAGTCAAAGCGTGTTTCTGTGCCACGGCGTGTACTTTTCCTCTCAATCTTCCAATCCACTTTTACCCTTTCTTTCAATCGCTTCCTTCTCTGAATGATTATTAACATCCCCGCTGCCTTTCCAGAAACCGCAGATATCTTGATCTCAGGAACCGAGTTTTTGCTCTTTACATTTATTAGTACTATAAACTGGCTTTATCCAGAGACGGGGGTTTCCGGAGAATCATCGAGTTTTCCAGGACGGGAAAAACTAATTGCGAATTTGGCCTGGAGGTAGTCATTCAGATCTCGTCTTAATGGTTGAGGACACGATGCAAATGAGACTGCCGGAGCACTCATTACAAATAAACCCGCACCCCAAACCCCGAAAGAGTTACCCGCGCAGAAAATTGACATTTCCGAAAAGATATCGCAAAGAACTATTAATGAACATTCGGCATTTGTAATAAATAGAGATATTTCTCTCGGAGAGGGGTTTGATCTGTGAATTGGGCCGTGAAATAGGGGGAACCGTATTAGAGGCGAGCGATTGGACGAATTTCAGTTTGTTTGGCTGAGACGACTTTTTGAGGAGAGAGATCTTGAGGCAATTTTATGCTTTAATTGAAAAGGGACTCTTCGGACGAATTGGGAGGAGATAATAAGGGAATAAATATTTTAAAAAGGTATTTTCACAAAATATTTATTATATAACAGTATCATTGAATTTTTACGAGAATATTGGTTCATTGTTTGCGAAGTAATTTTGTTTTCGAAATGTAAATGAGTTTCTAACTTTCTCAACCATTTGTGAGCATAGGTAAATTCTTCAGAATTTTGGGCGTTTGCGATGAATATTTTCTTCTTTTTCTGTGTATTGACATAAATACTCTGTACACTGCAAAAGAGCAAACACATGGTCAGAAACCTTCGGAAATGCTTTTAAGAAAGTATTTTATTTCATTTCTAGAGTACGAATAACATTCGTACTGCCGTCTCTCCTGTGTTTTACTTTTACGTTTTATTTCATTTTCATATGTTGATATTGATGGAAAGGAAAAAAAAAAAGATCATTCAAAAGTAATTTATAAATAAGTAGTAATTTCAGTATGGTAGCAATAAAGAGGAACCATATGAAATGTGATGCAGCATATGTATGCAAATTTAAGAGCTTTTAGTATACTAATTGTATTAAAATTGCTGTAAATGCAGGATTAGTGCCGCTCAAAGCGACGGCTCATGTATGGTACTCATTATGAGAGGCATTTTCAAGGCATCACAAATTTAAGAGGTTCACGCGATGTATAAAACAGGCACACAAATGGTTTTATTTAACTTAGCAATCTGAATATTTATCACGAATTTAGAATTTCAAAAAAACAGTAACCTATTGACGTTAAAAAAAATAAAAATAAAAAAAAAATAAATAAATAAAGAAAAAAAAATAAAAAAAAAAAACCAGTAACCTATTGATGTAAAAAAAAACGAGCATTTACGATTGGATTTTTCTTTTCCTATGAGAGACGTGATGTTGGACTTTTTATTATAATTTATAGCTTAATATATAAAAATTACGTGTCCCTGTCTTTGTGGCCAATGGACTCCTCAGCTACTGAACCGATTTTAACGAAATTTTGCACGCAGTTTCAGTTTGGTCCAACTTAAATGATAGGATAGTTTTTATCTCAATTTAGGACTGCAATATATTTTTTATTGTAAATTATCTATTTAGCTATCAGCTTTTCTGTACTCTTGGCTTCTATAAGATAAAATCTGCTGCTGGGTTGTCAGTTGCTTCGGAAGCAAAAAGCAATAGTGGTAACGATCAAGGATGTCGAATCGGTTTCTGGCATATTCCTCCCGATTCTCTTAATTTAAATTGTGCGTGAAAGTATTATTAAATCAATATTCGGAAAAGTATTATTTGCTTACTACTCCTTTACTTAATTCAATTTATTAAAGCAGTTTAGATACTTAACATATGCTATTTTGTATGTGTTAAAAATATTTTTTACTCATGTTTAGGTACAAATATTTTTTTAGGAAAATTATTTTAGTGAAAAATATCATACCTTTTTCGAGCTTTGAGTTATAAAATATTCATATTGTTTAGTGATTTTTATGTCAGGTGTATTTAGACAAAGAAAGGCTCACTGCATTATGTGCTCTTTTACTTATGTAATATTTAAATTTTTAGTAATTTAGTTCAGAATTGTATTTGCTAAGCGTATCCATCTGCAGCAATAAATTTGCAAATTATCGTTCAACAATACATTTGGTATTTACTATTCAAAAAACAAATTCTTAGGAGGGAAAATGTACTGTTTTATGGTGCGAAGATTAAAATTATTTCTATACACACAATTTTTACCGTCACATTGCTTTGTAACATAAATATACACCTCATAGTTTGCGATTCAAAATTCGACTGTTTCGTAAATATCGTATCTTTTCGGGTTTTTAAGTTATACAATATTCATTTTTTTGTGATTTTGTATTTCAATTGTATTGTAATAAAAAAAGTTTTTACTGTAATTTGCGAACTTTTACCTGTGCAATATTAAAATTTTGAGTGATTTTGCTCAGAATTGTATTTTCTAAACGTACCTCTCTGCATTCATAAGTTTTCAAATTATTACTATTATAGCTTATTTTTTATTTTTTTAATTTTTTTTCCTTAGTAAATACAAATGTATTCTTGGACGACAATTTGCACATTTATAACCTTAGATAGTACGGTAGTTCTCTCAGTATATAAAATTTTTAACTAAATCATACCTTAGCCGCAGCAACGTGTGGCCGGGTCAGCTAGTTTAATATACGTTATATTACATTATGTTTAATATATACTTTATATCTTATTATATTTAATACACTTAATAACTTATTGCACTACAGTGTTCCTCGGGTAAATGAACTGATTAATATTTGAAGCAGCGGCTTTCATGAATCAAATCCTCAAGAGCAGAACAAAATGCAGCGTAAACATTTAAAAATTTCAGTTTGAAACAAATTGTTCATTGGCCAGCTTGTTTGGCGCTTTCTGATATGAGCTTTCAACAGCATGATTTTTGCTTGTACGATACACTCCGATTTTTTTTTTTTTTTTTCCGACTTGAAGTTTACTATGAAAATTTAAAAAGAAAGCTTCACATGCTCTTACAGCATAAAAATTTCAGATCACATTTTTTTAAACTTAGCCAACAACGTAACTTCGCTTCGTTTAATATTAGTCGTTTAATGCAGAAATCTAGACTTGGCTCTTGACCTATGAAGACCTATTGCTTTCATAATAGATAATAGATAGGCAGATAATAGATTGATAGATATAGATATAAACTAAGACGTATACCTTCTTCTGAACAGCTGCATTTTTTAAAAGTTTGTTTATGAATTTTATTGGGTACTGGTTTTTAGTGTTGACGCTATGTTTAGAAGCTTAATTGGTTATTAAATCTTTATTTCATCATTGCAATTTTTTTCCATCCTAGAACCTAAGAAATTATAATGCTTCTGTAAGCTTTTCTACTTATGCATGTGTAAAAATGAGTGAAAGAAATATTAAAATCTAAACGTATATTCAAATTTTACTTTTGATTATTAAAATCGATTATTAAGCGATATTTAGTCTGTCGAATCAGTACTAGTGGCCTGTTTTAAAAAAAGTCTTTGGAATAAATTTCTGTATACAAATTGTGACATTTTGTATTGTTAAAAATAATATTATTGGCTTTTTATAGCTGAAAGTTTCTCTAAGAATTTTCTCCAAAGATTTAAAAGGAAAGAAAATTCAAAAAAAAAAGAAAAAACAAATTATTGACAAAAGTATTATAAAATGATATTACCTTTGAGATAACGTTTGTACCTTTTGGCTGTTTATAAATATTGATGGTAGTTAGTTATGTCAAGCAGTTCAGATGGGCCGATTTTACCTAAACCGTATTTATGTTTTTCTTTGTTTTTTTAATACTTTGTGATTCAGTATCGTTTTATTATCGGGAAAATGTTTAGTAAGTTGAAGTGCAATGATTGTCAGGACGAATTTTATCACATGAAAGATAATACTAAAAGGAATATATAAAGAAAAAGGTAAGGAAAGGAAAGAATAGAAAATTAAGGGAGAGAAACACATTTTCAATGGAAAAATCATTAATCTATAATCAACAAACAATCTAGAAACGATTAAAATGGCTTGAGGACTATATTGACTTTTGAAATGCTACGTAATGGCCCTGAGCAGCAATAAAAGGAGAAGGGTCCCACTCTCATGTATCACAACAAAATTACAAGAAAGTTAAATCACAGGAAAAAAATGATTTGCTCGATTGCCATTTAGTTAAACAAAATCAAAACTTGCACTCCATAAATTAAAATAAAAACAATAATGATTTACTCCTTTTATTCTCGCGAAAGATATGAAAAAATTCTTCCAGTAAGTATTTTTACACTATTCATTCCGTTGGTTCTAATATTATTCTTCTTAAAAAAAATTTAAAAATCAATAAAATTGTTTGACCTTGAAAATGAGGTGCTTCGGATTTAGTTTCTTTGCCAAGGAATGCGATTAAAATATATCGACTAGGCTACAATTTGCACAAAATACAAATTGGCGCAAATATTATCTTCTCCCACAGTGCTTTGAGGCTTTTAAAGTAAAGAGCGTGGTAAAAAGCAATATAAAAGCTTCCAACTATTTGAATACAACTGTCTGAATAAATTTGTGATTGTAATTTTGGAGTAAAATTAAGTCAATTCAATTAATAACTCAAATAATTCGAAAGAAAAAATGCTCCGAGTCAATTGATATTTGCTCTGAATGTATGTTTTGATGCTTTCTCCATTTTCTCCGTTTAGTGAAATTGTTCTTCATTAACTTTAACTTAAATTTATGTTTATCTATGGAGCTTAAAGGTAAATATGATCAAGAAATGTTTTTGCATAAAGTGACATGCAACAAGTTTGTTTATCTTCATCAGCAATTGAATTAGGCATTTAACATAAGCAATTTATTGATGAATTTTAAAAATGTTTCAAATTTTAAGAAGTTAAAACATATCAACAAAGAGTATAAATGTTTCTCAGCAGTGGCGTACCTAGGGGTTGGCAAGAGTAGCTCTTGCCAGGATCGCAGCGGCCAGGGAGCGTAATTTCGACATATTAAAAAAAAATAAAAACGTTGTTAAGGAAAAAATATTTGTTTTATTATATTAGTAGAAAAATATTAAATAAAAAAAAACTATTTTGAGTAAAAGCTAGAAAATGAAACAATCCTTAATTCAAAAAAAAAAAAAAAAAAAAAGGTTGTGTGTAAGTGTGTTACTGGTTTCATTGAATTTATGTGAAATGCGATGGAGAGAAATAGGTGCTTTCCGAACTAAAATTGTTCTGAAGGGGATGTTTTCAATTTGCCGAATTAAATTTAAATTTTACCAAAGGCTGAAATTCGAACGAGCACACATGCATAACAACCTAAGAGAAGAGCGTTGAGCATCATTAAAAAACATTAATATATATATATATATATATATATATATATATATATATATATATATATATATATATATATATATATATATATATATATATATATATATATATATATATATATATATATATAGGGGATATCGGGGCAAGATGACGAGCCGGGCAAGATGACGAATTTCGTATTTTTTTCATTTCCCGCTAGGTAGCAGCCTCAACTGGTCATTAGAGATTCTTCTATCTATTCTTTGTTCAGCAATAGTATAAAGTCGCTAAAATCACCATTTGCAAGACAGTTCTGAAGTTGTTCTGGTTTACCGCTACAGTGATCTAACTTTTATCCATGTGCAAATAAGCTCTGATGCAAATACAGGTAAGATTTATTGCTTCTCATTAGTATTAATGTGTACCTTAGTTTAAATTCTACCTATTTATATGAATAAACACCAAATAAACGCATTTTGTTAGGGAAATAAATACGAATTCTTCAAAAATGGCAGTCTGGGGCAAGATGACGAGCTCGTCATCTTGCCCCATGTTTCGGAATTTATGAAACTATGTTGCCCCTTCTATTAAGTTCTTCAAATGCTTATTTATAGTTATACTAATATGTATACTAATGAATATAATAATATATTATACTAAGTCCCTCATTCCCCCCCCCCTTTTCCGAAGAGCAAGCTAATTGTTTGTTAATGATACATATAATGACATTTCAGATATGGTTCGACATTACAAGAAGAAATCCTCAAGAGGAGAATGGAGCAAAGATTCTATAGTGTCAGCTCTTGAAAAAGTTAAAGAAGGACGTATGAGCTGCCTGGCTGCCGCAAAGGCGTTTAACGTACCTGAAGGTCTGTCCACTGTGCCTAATAAGCTGCCTATGGTAATCAGTCCTACAGGATCCAGAAGAGTTTCGCATATTGTTAAAGCAAAAAGAGGAAGGAATGTAACAATAATTTGTTGCATAAGCGCCACTGGCTTTTACCTGCCACCTTTTCTGATTTTTTCCAGAAAACGAATGCGTCCTGAACTTATCGAGAAAGCCCCACCAGGAACTGTAGGTCACTAATGATAATGGCTGGAGCAATGAGGATACTTTTTTCTCTTTTTTGCAGCACTTTTATCAACACGTAAAATCAAACAAAGAATCTCCTGTTCTGTTGATCATTGATAATCATAAATCCCACATAACTTTCCAGGCTATATTCTATTGCAGAGAAAAATTCATTATCATTGTTGGGTTGCCTCCCCATACATCACATCGTCTCCAAACTCTTGATGTGGCGTTTTTCGGCCCATTGAAAAATTATTATAGTCAAGCATGTGACAACTATATGGTCACTCATCCAGGGCAGACCATCACAGATAAAAATGTTGGTGAACTTTTGAGCATAGCTTACTTTAAAGCCGCAACAATTGCAAATGCAGTTCAAGGTTTTCAAGAATGTGGGATCGAGCCGCAGAATTCTCTTGTATTCAGCGATCGTGATTTCACTGCTTCAAAAACAACTGATCTTGATGCTGTTAAAGAGGGAACTGAAAATAATAGGGCCAACCCCCAGACCCTGTTAGTAAAAAAAAACACATATAAAACATCCAGTAGATACAGAATTGATGACAAATTCTGATTCCATTGCAGAAAAGAAGCTTTTAAGTGTTTTTGATTTAAAGCCATTGCCAAAAGCACTACAATGTGGCGAAAAAATTAAAAACAAAAAAATGAGTTCAAGTATCCTTACGAGCTCACTCGTCAAAGAACTGCTAGAAGAAAGAGAAAAAGGATTGTTTAAAAAAAACAGAGGACAGAAGAACGTAAAGCAAAAAAAAGGAGTAAGAAAACTCAAACTTTGTTCCCTTAGCCCGAAGTCAGAAAAAATCAGACCAAGCAACCCAGTGGCATGAACTTCAAAGGATGATGTAATAAGATGTCCTGCTTATAAAGAGGAATATTGTGATCCTCCAACAGAAGAATGGATCCAGTGCTGTAAACGCCAAGAGTGGTGGTATCAGGACTGTTCCAATTATGAAAATGGCATTTTTATTTGCGACTATTGTTAGCTGCACTACTAAACCCTTGTATATATATACATTACTTTACAATGCTTAATTTAATGCTTTCTAAAATGTAAAAACACATTTATCATTTGTTAAACCATGTAACGTATTTAAAAGATAAAAATTTCACACCTTTTATAGCGTCGTCATCTTGCCCCAAGGCGAAAGTCATCTTGCCCCGGTACTAGGGCAAGATGACGAATTGTTAAGGTTATGAAAACATAAGAAAATCATACCTTTTTTTTAATTTCAAAAAATAATTGGTAATATATTTTAGGCTACAAAGGACTACTCTAACGCCTCATATAAAAATAATTTTACCATCTTTAAAAATGAGTGAATAATAAGCAACGTTTCTTAGCATCGTCATCTTGCCCCGGTCTCCCCTATATATGTGTGTGTGTAATATATATGCATAAAAAGTAGCAATATTGTATCTGAATTTGCCGAATCAATCACAATGAGGAACTTTTTTGAGAGGTCACAGTGACCTCCTCACTGGTCAGTATGAATGAGAACTGTAATATTAAAAATTAAAAAGCAAACGGAAGGGAGGGGGGGGACTTATTCATCAGAGGCTCCCCCCCCCCCAAACTAAAATAGGAAAATTCAAATTTAAAAAGAAAGAAAAGTAAATACAAAAGGGGGTGAGTTTAGGGAATGAAAAGTCACCAGACATTGAAATTTCTTGTGGTATGACATTTCATGAGTAAATGATTGAAGTGGATGAGCGAATCGTTTAAGATTACGATCGAATCAGTAACCAAGATGGCTTTAAAGTTTACTTCAGGCTGTTTTTATAGTTTTATTTTTTTTTTCTTTTGCTTTTTGCTACAGAATTTACCTCCACACATGCTGATCTCATCTTCGCCCAGCTTTCGCCAGTCCCTGTATTTCAGCACAAGTAAGGGACAGATCTACTAAGTAGGAAGTGTCTAGCTGATGATAGCCATTCCCAGACTATATGCAAGACTCTAGTAATAGGACTATTATCTGAGGCAAAGCCAGAGTCTTGAAGGAACGTGCTCAAGCACACGCCAGGTCGATTAATAGAGGCAGCTGCATTCAAGCAGATAACAGAGCACAGCGGTCATCTTTCAACTGGGAACAGAGGAGGTACTTCCTACTGTGCGGGGACCGGTTAACCTGTGAAAGCCGTTTTATATAAAACATTCACGATATGGCACGTAAAGGCAGATCATTTAGGAGACTTCCGAGGGTAAGGATAAATCCCTGATTTCAGTCGGAGAAACGAGTCAGTTTCCTTGGCGATTCACGGCAGCATCTAGTCCAGTTTGAGGATTCGTATTTCCTTTTTAATAGCAGTGATGAGGTTTTTACCCTGTAATAGTTTTAGTTTTAATGTAAAATGGTAGAATTATGTGAGATTCCCAGGATTATGATTGTTGGGGTATTAGGGATTTCCTGAAATGTAACTACGGAAAGAATCTTCTCTGCCCTTCCGAAAATCAGTAAAAAAGAATAATAACTGCAGAAACTAATATGTTTTTGGATGCAAAACCGATTCAATGGGTGTATGGTACGTAAAAATAATAAGTTATCAATAAATCAGGCTATTCAACGATACATGTTCATACAAAAAAAAAAAAGAAGTAAGAGTATTTATCTTCACGGGGAGAATTCTCTATTAAATCTTTTTTTAGAGAAACATTCAATAAACCACAGGGGGGGGGGAGCTTGGCATATAATGTACTTTGGGGTTGTCCACAAATGAGAGGGGGAGGGGATTCGAGAAATTTTGAGCCATTATCTCCAAAACAGCTTTCTTTCGTTTTCTTTTCTTTCTTTCTTTTAGATATATTCGTCGTTTTGGATCTGCAAAGGAGGAAGATCAGTTGACTGTTTCGCAAAAGTAAATAAAGTTCGAAAAAAAGGGACTAATTTGTGGACTAATTATTTCTCTTGTGCTTCTATTTTACAAATTAATGTCTAAATGTTGTGACGAGATAATATTAATTTTTCTTCAAATCATGGCCATGAGGATGAGACTGTCTATTCTGTTTAAAACAGTTAATAGCACAGGAACTATTTTAAAATTTAACCTGATAATTGAGCAAAACACCACTTTAAAATGCTTAGATTTCAACAAAATCTGTTCATGTAACTTTAATCCCCTACGTTCTGCATTTCGAAGTTAAACTTAGTGCCAAGATAGTTTACACTTGTTAGTCATATTCTCATGTTGTTTTCGTAATTTCCTTCACATATTTTGCAAGCATTCCTTTTCTCTCAAACTCACAGCATCTCCTTAAAACACCCAAAATTGTTTAAATCAATACACAATCAATATTTACGTGTGCTAAACACTGAAACTGTACGTATCCCCACTCTTTATTTAATCTTTCGTAATTTTCCGTAATTTAATTATGCGTTATAATCTCACGGTTTAATTTACAATATTCTATGCTTCCACTCATTAGCGAAAATGGCAAAAATAATCTACTAATTTGTTCCCATCCATCCTAGCAGAAAATCGAATTTTTTTTGCCGATTATTTCTGGAATTAATCCTTATGCGCTATGAAGGAAACGTTTAAAAATCGGTAATTAAACACAGACACACAAAGCAAAGATCAAAGCGAACCTTACAAAAGCGGCAATACGTCCTTTATTTTTTAAAATTTTTAGATTAATTATAGGTGTGTTGGGAAAAAATGTTTGTTTTGTAGCGAAGTGCGATCAAGTTACGATGCATAAACTTTTCGGTATAATCCTTCGCATTTCTATATTATGAGCTCATTAGATAAGATTAAATGAGAATTTCAACTTTAAATAAAGACTAATTAAAGGAAAAAGTGGACCCCCTGGAACTGATGCATAAAACACTACTGCTGCTTATAAGGTGTAAACAGTAAGCAGTGTTTACGGTAAATGAAGAACATAACGTTTGAAGTATGCAAACTAATATGTCTAATCACGGCGCTTTCATGCACAACTGTCGTGAATGAAGTAACGTGTAACAGATGAATTTCCTTTTATTATAATTTGAAAAAACAAACAAACGAAAAAAAAAATATGTATAATAAGAAATAAATAGAAAGTTTTAATAAATACATTTGAAAAAAAAAATACCAATTAAAATTTTAAATGCTTTATCTGAGTACCAGTGGCGTACGCAGAAAAATCATTTCGGGGGGGGGGGGGGAGGGCTGAGCCGAGACTTAGAGAGAAGAAGGCAGGGCACCTCATAAAATGTAACTAAGAAAAGTAAATTTTTCAAATTTCCGATATCAATGCTAGTTTTAGATGACAAAAGTACATCATTAATTATTTTTTAACATTATACTTATTTTTGCGGCCGCGATTTAAAGCGTTTTGATAAAAACGGGAAAAGATAAATTAAAATCTAACAAGTTCTCTTAAAGTAGGTGTTCTCCAACAAGTGCATGCAATATTTTGACAAATTTGTGCTTAATAACATAAATTTTGCAATTTATTTTACTATTGTTCCTAATATTATGTTTCAATTACATGTGTTGAAATGTATTAAACAGAATCAGAAGAATGAACAAGCATTAATCGGTGTTTCTGAAAGAAATTTGCAATAAAAATGAACAAAATTGAATTATAAGATAGTCATAAACATGATAAACAGTAAAATAGACTCGTCAAAGAAAAAGAAGAAATAAAGAAAGAATTTTTTTTTCTTTTCCTTTCTTTCTTTGTACTTAGTCCTATAATTAAATTTTCTCTACAGAAATTTTTTCTCACGTCGAGATTTCAGAAGAAAAAAAAAAGTAATAACTAAAATGTTTAAAATTCTTTCTTGATAATTTCGGAAGGGGCTGCAGCCCTATCAGCCCACCCCCTGAATACGCCACTGCTGAGTACTTTTAACGGAATGTACTTTAATATGTTTGCTTAGTACAGAATAATAATTCTACTAATGACACGCAGATACTTTTCGTTGAGTCGTTGTCAGCTGATAATTGAAGGGGCAAGTGGATAAAGGTGATATGTGACGTTTGAATTTTGCCGATTTACACAAATTCAAATTAGTGTATGTTCAATTGTGTTAACGCACAAACACAATTGAAGGGGCAAGTGAATAAAGGTGATATGTGACAATATTTTTAATTTATATAAAAAGCTTTCGAAAAAAAAAAAACATTACCTTAACACCTTCAACCATGGTAAAAAGTAAGTAAAAGTAAAATTGTCACATATCACCTTCACCCACTTGCCGCTTCAATTTGTTTACCCATACATTATTTCATGTATTGCCCATTCTCTCTCTCTCTCTCTCTCTCGTGTGTGTGTGTGTGTGTGTGTGTGTGTGTGTGTGTGTGTGTGAGAGAGAGAGAGAGAGAGAGAAGAAGAGAGAGAGAACGAGAGAGAGAAAGAGAGAGAGAGAGAGAGAGAGAGAGAGATTGATTGAAATATTTAGTCTTTGGAATCAGAGAAGGGTCAGTTTGGGAGGAGGGAATAAGAATTTTAATGTTTCAACTTCAGATCCTTCCATTTCTTTTGAATGAATTGCTACACAAAACGATTTGTTGCGAATGTCTCTCAATCAGCTCAAAAACCGCCTTCCAAACCCCGTTTTACTTCAAAATCAGTGCAGTTCATGCCTTCACTATATCACTTTTGTAAGAACGTACGCTTGACATCAACAACGTTATCATAATAAATTGCTTAATCAACTTGCATTTTTGACGACATGGCACCAAAGTGAGAAAGCACATGAATTTAATTGGAATTTGAATGGAAAATTATTACAAAATAAAAATGAAATTTGACCAATTTACTTCAAAACCAGCTCAATTCAAATGACATTTGAAGGGTCAGGGGGAAAAAGCAAGGTAGTCACATTTGATTCGTTTTGAGAAAAACGAAATTTAAACTTTACGAACTCATAAACTTCCCCAGTATACTTGTTCTAAAATGACAATAATACATGGACTACAGTGTTTTTTCACGAATATTGCATATACTAAACGAAATTACACTTATTTTTCTAACAGGTGGTAGCATCAGTTTAAATTCAACAAAAAGTGGACTACCGTGGTTTTTCCCCCTGACCCTTCATTTATCTATAAATTGTTAGACAAATGCTGTTAATTTAAAAAATAAAACAAAAATGAAGTTCCACACTGAAGTGTTTGTATCGGGGGGGGGGGGGGGAGTGGCAGTGCATAAAATGCTTTTTGTCTCTCTTGTAAATATTAAAGAAATGGATTGAGCTGTGTGTGTGTGTGGTTTTGACATTAAACACTTCAATTGAAAGTAGTCGCAGCTTTCTCTGATCAGGCTAAATTAAAAGTAAAATCATTCTTATTTGAGGCTGTGTACAATCTCGCCAGCAATTCACCTGGCCTCGCGTCGCATCTTTCGTAGAACTTCTAAAGCAGGAGGAGCAGGGGGTGAGAAAGCACTTACTCCATCACAATCGTTTGTGTTCTCCGCATCATTTGAAGCTGACGCACTTTTCGCAAAGTCGCTCAGCACCCCGAATCTCCCATCCCAGAGTCAACAAAGCTCCTGGATGCGGACGAAAACTGAGTCTGCCATGAAACGGGACCCCAGTTTCCCATGTTCGGTTTGTTTTCCTGGTAGTGAATGGGGGGGGGGGGGAGTGGCAGCTGCAGCAGTTGACCGGGGCCACTCACTCTTTACACAAATATTGACCACCGACTTTTAAAAAGCGGCTTTTGTTCGAAACCGCACTCCGAGTAAGGTTTAGACTTGACTTTAAGTTACAATCTAAATTCAGGTAACCTTACCACCCAGGAATAGATGCTTTGATTTCTTACCGAACAATGCGATTCGTCTGTATGAGGTTTCAGGATTTTTGATATCATTGCTTATGTTTCAGAGACGATGATTCTGAAGAGCCGTTTCAAACAGCTCTGGAATCAAGAACGAAATCAACTGATTGCCAAAAATTGCTTGCTACGAGATGATATGGATTCTGTTAACGACTTTTAGTTTAAGTTATGTAAGTATTTTTTTTTGGGGGGGGGGGGACGTTTGCATTTTCTTTCAATAATGGTTTTGTTTTTGAAATAATCCAATACAATCCAATATTTAGCATATTTTTACAACTGTTATACAACTTTATCATCGGTGCCTATCATTTACACCGTATTGGCTCTTGTTGTGTGCAAAAGTCTTATTATTTGTGTCGCTTGGTTTACCATGAACCTTTACTACCACACACATACAGAGATATGTTCAGTATCTTACTTCCAAGTACAAAACATCTTACTCTCCCCTAACCTGAACAAAATTATTACCCTTAAAACGGTTTCTCAATTACAGTCAAATGCAAAATTCCACTTAAAGCAATAGTGGATTTCATTTTACAATGAAACAGAAAGCACTTAAAATATTTTTGAAATTATTTTGTTAAACTCTGTCAAAAACACATCAGCTACATTATTTCAGGAAGTATGTACTTTTAAATTCCACCAATTTTTAGTATCATGTTTGAGAAAACAGGAACTTTATGGCATTTTGAAGATGCAAAAATTACTTGTATTACTTGTATACTTGTACTAATTATTACAAAATGACTAAAAATATGCTAAATTTAAGCTTCATAATCTTGTTCACTTAAGATGCCTCACATTGAGATGCCTCATTGTGGCTCAAATAGCAAAATTTTGAAATGCAATTCGGAGTAAAGAAATTCAATGTAATTCATCAAAGTTATGCGCTTATATTACATTAAATTTTATCAAAACAGAAGACTCTGAGCTCTGTTACACAATAAAAGCATAGAAAATAGGAGGTGAAATCTTCTACAAAAGTAACTTTAGAAGTGACGTCTGTTTCCGAAATATGTGATCCAGATGAAGCCCGGAACTTCGAGTAGCACAATGAAATTGTTTTTTAACACACTTGTAGGGTGGCAATTGTCTGTAAAGCAGTTACACTGCGATGCAAAAGTTTAGACAAAATGCAAATATGTGAATAAAAAGAAAACTATTCAACGAAATGTTTTCTAGTTTCTACTGCAGGTACACAATATGGTCCCAAATACGTGTCTGGAGTTCTTAAAACTAGAACTGGAATCAAATTTTGGATATTACAAAAGACATTTTTTTACATTGTTGCAAAAGTTTAGACAATAGTCAGATTTTATGCAAATATCCCTTGAAATGTGATTGGTGGAGGAAATGCGGGACTGTATTATTCATTTATAAAGTGCAGAGATTGCTGAATAAATAATCAAAATCTCAAAAGCTCTTTAGTTCTCGTGCAAAGAAGATGAGAAAGTTTGGAAGCCGAAATTTGAGAATGAAACCATTCTTCTAATTTTTCTTCTTTTAAATCGGCCCTAGTATGGTAGTACATTGTTTTACACTACGCGGAGAGCAAATTCAGACATGCGTATCGATCAAAAAGTCCAAGAAAAATTAATATTTCTTAAGGATGAAGGAATTAAAAAAACTGCTCAGACTGACGATTCGCCCCTTAATCCTACAAAACTTCAGCTTGGGTCAAAAACAGCACGTGACAGCATAAGTAGATGAACAATTGAATCGAAATGCAGAAAAAAACAAAGAATTGTGCCTGATCCTTTTCGGACAGAGTGTCCCAAATAAGCGAGATTTTAATGGGAAAAGCAGTATATGTATCATCGTGACTAAAAAATGAATGATACTTTCTTTGATAAAAAGTATTAAAATTGGGATGGCCTAGATGGATTATAATTCTTTTCGCGGGACTTGAGAAATATTCAATGATCATATGCTGTGCTGCTTTTACCAATAAAATCTGGCTTATTTGGGACACTCTGTCCGAACAGGCTCAAGTACAATTCTTTGTTTTTTTTCATGCATTCCGATTCAGTTGCTCATCTACTTATGCTGTCACGTGCTGTTTTTGACCCAAGTTGAAGTTTTGTAGGATTAAGGGGCAAATCGTCAGTTCGAGCCGTTTTTCCAATTCCTTCATCTTTAAGAAATATATTTTTTTCTTGGTCTTTTGATCGATACGCATGTCTGAATTTGCTCTCCACAAAGTAAAAGACAACGTACTACCATACTAGAGCCGATTTAAAAGACAAAAAATTAATAAAGTAGGTTCATTTTCAAATTTCGGCTCCCAAACTTTCTCATTTTCTTTACACGAGAACTACAGAGCTTCTGAGATTTTGATTATTTATTCAGCAATCTCTGCACTTTATAAATGAATAATAAAGTCCCGCATTTCCTCCACCAATCACATTTCAAGGGATATTTGCATAAAATCTGACTATTGTCTAAACTTTTGCAACAATGTAAAAAAATGTCTTTTGTAATATCCAAAATTTGATTCCAGTTCTAGTTTTAAGAACTCCAAACACGTATTTGGGTCCATATTGTGTACCTGCAGTAGAAATTTGAAAGCATTTCGTTGAATAGTTTTCTTTTATTCACATATTTGCCATTTGTCTAAACTTTTGCATCGCAGTGTACATGAAAAATTCGAATGTCGCATTGTATCTTTTGCCTCATTGTGGCCCACTCTCCCTTACGGAAACGCTTCATTTGTACAGGACTTTATATTCAGTTTAGTACAGATAGGCGAATATAAAAAATAAGTCTTGTTTGTTTTTTCTTTTTATAGAGGTAAAAGAAAAAAGTTTGTAGGAAAGTAGCAGTTAGTTCTATACGGATCTTGAACAATGATATTTCTTTATTCATTTGCAATGATACTTTCGATTTTCTAATTGTGCTTGGTACGTAATGTTCAATTTTTAACTGTTAATTTAAAACTTGTGCTTCGATAACAAGTTTATCAATTTTTTATGTATTTAATTAGTGTACTATGTATTCATATTTTATGGTATTTCCAAATCAAAATATTTCAATACAAAGAATACTGTCAATCATAACAGCTTACTCCTGACAAAAAGTAGTTTTATTTGGTGAGGAGCTGTCTAGTAGTTCTAAATAAAATAAACGAATTTTGTAAGCTTTAGATAAAAACAAATGTATTTGAAAAAATAAACAATAATATCATATTTGAGAATGCAGTCAAAATTTTAAAGCCGAGAGTATTGTTTCAAATCCTTCCTTTTTTCTCCGATAAACCATTAGCTAAACTGAAAGTTTCTTGTGTTTTAGAAAATAAAACAAATTGTTCTAGTTGACTTCCGCTCAACAGGTAGTCCATCTTTTCTTTTATCAGTTTTGATTGCTACTAAGTGATCTCAGGCTACACGAAAGAAGTTTCCGACCTTCGTGAAGAAAAGTAAAACTTGAACTATTCTATTCATCTCGGTTGGACCACGTTGTCTGGTGCTACCGCACTTGACCTTCGAAGACCAAGTCAATTTTTTTTAGCAATATTTTTCTGCCTGGACAATGAAGGCTCCATTAAAAATTTCTTAAAAGCTATTGCAGCACTGCTCACGGGATGTAATTATAAACCTAATTCACGTTATGATCATCAACACAGAAATTAATTGAAAAAAAATTATATTGGCTTGAATTGCAAATTTAAACCATTCTCGAGTAAATTAAATCACTATAACACACAATGTCATCAAAGTCAGTCCAGCCGTTTAGGAGGAGTTTGACTACAAACACATACACACAGAAGAAATTCATATATGATTATCGAATCAAAACATATATAAACTGGATTTTTTCCATGTCATTGAGACATCAGAATTTTAATATTAGCCAATTAAATAAATAATCAATACATTATTGCTAAAATACGTATTTAAATTATCTTTGAAACCATCGCAAATGTAGTGCAACTGCATTCATGCGACCATGCTATTACTTTATTCCAGCTTATTTTTTAACAGAAGAATAAAGATAGGTAATGACATCAATCACTACTTCTCAATTCAATAATAAATCCATCAAATTTTGGAAAACAGTTTTAGCTGTAGTTTTGCATATCATACGGACTTTATAGATACATGTGTCTCAAACATTTACGCAAAATCTATTGAACCAGTTTTCACAAAACTTTAGCCCATTAATGCCTATCGTCCGTTTTTAGGGACGGTTCAAAAAGTGTCTGAATTTTCCAAAAATGAACATTTCAACCAAATAATAGTGTTCAATTATTACTTTGGTATTGTTTCAATTCATAATTAACAGATCGTAGCACATAACCATTGTAAAGTGTGTTCTGTAGCCGTTTCATTATCTTTATTAAGAAACACATTGTTCACAATCTCAAGAACAAAAAACTAAGTTTTAAAAATTATTCCCAGCTTTCCAGCTTATGTTAATTGATGCTTTTATTTCTTCTTATAAAATGTCTTTTGAAATATTATATCGTAGGCAGAAAAAAAAATTAGTAAACAAAGTATCTACCCTCTGGTGCCTAGCGTCCCTTTTTAAGTACGATTTATCAATTTTTAATAAAAAAATTATTTGTACGTGATATTTTTTAAATTATTTTTCCTGTCCATTAAACACTATTTGTGACCAGTATCCAAAATATCCTAGGAAAAAAAATGTCAGGCATTAATGGGTAAATATCCGTTATTTACTTCAACCGTATACGTTATTTAATAACTTCTTTCTATCTCAGAAACCATCCGGTGAACGGAAATATAGAACAAACGAAGGATTGTGAACTTAACGCCTTGCTTTCATTTAATAATCTGACGCAAGAAAAAAAAAATTCAGATTTTTACAGCAAAAGTTTATGGTCCGTAAAGAATTTAAAAACAAAAAGATTTAAAAATACTTTTATACTTCCTTTATGAAAAAAAAAAAGAGGAAAAAACTGAAACAAAACCACTCATTCAATCGCAAGATTCACGAACAAACTACCGTTTCACCAACTAATGCATCATTTGATGTCAGTTGGTCGCCATTAGTTTTTTATTATCCAGGTCAATATTACTCTATCCATTTTACTGCTTAGTTAATATTTATCAGATTCCAGTACAAATATACGAATCTTTACAGAGCAGATTGATTCATTGAATAGACTATTTGTAAAAGCTGTTATGACGCTATCACGAGCTTCAAAGCCTTTATATGCGCTGCGTATTTACATTCTTTATTAAGTGTTTAAGCCTTCGCTTTTAAATGTTCCGATTCATCATAAGTACATCTATTTAGTGCTTAATGGCAATCATATTTAAGTTTAACTAAAATAATTATCTGTTCCTTGATTCTTGTAACAGAACATGCAAGTCAGGTTTATTGTTAAATTTTACTATCAATCTTCAATCTCAATTTCTGGTACGCAAGTGAAATATTTTGGTGTTTGGAGAGTCATTTAGGGTAACTTTGAGCCATCAAGTGTCCTACAGACCATGAAGAAATCTTATATGAAAGAGATTAGATAATTCTTCCAAATTTTAGACTATCTTTAAGATATTTCATTCTAGTTTCTGAACTTACAAAAAGGCATACGCATTTTGATGGCTTAAGACTTTTTGAAAATGTAACGTGAGATCGTTAGGTTTCGTTGATTCAACTAAAAAATATAGGCCCCAACAAAAGAGGAGATCAACTGTCTCCAGGCTATCATAAGGCCAATATCATATCCAGGCCAATATCATAAATGTTATAAGTAGGGTGTTGTTGTGAAGCACAAAAGGGCAATTTTTAATCGTTAAAAACTTTATTGTGATGCTTTGAAGTTGCATTATGTTTACTGAAATAATTTATTTCGCATCCTATTCCTAACGTGGCTAAGAATGACGCTAAATAACAGGATAACTTTAAAACATTCGACAATTAATTTTAAATGGTTTTAACAATTATCGTTTCTTAATTTTCAAACACTCTGCATTAGACTTTTTTTGCGTTTTGCTTTTTAAACCAGGCTAAAAATAAAGCAATTGACCCATCATTCGACTTACAGTGAATTAAGAGAGAAAAAATACTTACTGAAAAATGAGATCAGGCAATTTTGACATTATTCTTTTTAAAATCTTTTGCTGCACTGCTGCCTGGTGATTAAAATCTGCTTGCCGATAATGCTTTATCATGAATTAGACTTTCTGAAAACGATGAAGTCACAATCTAGCAAAATTTTCTAAGAGTACTACACCAAACAATAGGGGAATGAGCTTCTTGGTATACATAGCCTCTTTTGGTGCCCACTTCACACTACAAAAAATAAACCGTTGTTTTTACAGAATAATACTGGCAGCAAAAGTTCCAGTTTTAAACTGTAAAGCAGCAATTTTGCTGTTTATTACCACAATTTTACAGTGTATTACCACAAAATTAGTTGTATTACACTGTAAAAAAACAGTATAATACTGGCAGCAGAGGTTTCAGTTTAAAACTGTAAAATGCATAGTAATAAACTGTAAACTTCGCAATTTTACAGCTCATTACTGTAAAGCAGAAATTTTATAGTTTATTAGTGTAAAATTAGCGATTTTGCAGTTTACTACTGTAGAATTAGCAATTTTTACAGTTTGTTACTATAAAACTAGCTGCATAATACTGCAAAAACAACATCCATTTTTACGGTGTAATTTTAAATGAACATAGTAATTATTATTTATTAGTTTTATGTATCAATATTTCAGGAGCATTTTTCCCGTTTTATTTCAAAAAAAAAAAAGAATCAATACATCAAAAAATGAGTAGTGAATTGCGAAAGAGAAATTGTGGCTTAAATTTCACCCTGAACGACCGTGTATTTTGAGAAAGAAATGAGCCGAGGGAAATGTCCGCGATTTGATCTCTATGTCAACGATCTCTTTCGTCGCTGAAATTCTTTGAATTGTATAATGTCCTGTCGCATATTTCTGAGCACGTTACATTGCGTATTTCAAATTATATCAATCTCATTCCTCTCTACTCCTGGAATTATTTTATTCGTTTCGAAATGTACTCGGAGATCAGTAACCGGATCTTCCCCTACATTTATTGCGTAACACTTTCATGATTTCAATTCTTCAAATTCTATTTTTTTAATTACTCTTTTTTTTTTCTTATTTCTACTGTAAGTGGTATTTAAAAATAAAATTGTAGATTTTTCTTGAATAAAAAACTGTACTCTGTCTATTTTTTGAAATTCCCTAATTAGTCATTTTAAATGACAAACCAAACTTAGTTGCGGTAAAACAAAATTAACATCAATTATAATTACTTTACTTAACATCCATTTTCTTGACACAAAATGATTTTAAGTTGGCTTAAATTTATATTCTATAGAATTAATTTTCATTTTTCAGGAATATCTATTATACTGTATTATTAGTGACCACTTTTCGATGTTACTTTGAGCTACATTTTCAATTAAAATCGTAGACCAGTTAAAATTAGGCAAATAATAGTGAGAATTGCAGACACGTCTTTCAGGATCATAAGGTTCTTTCTCAAATGAAAAATGAGCTTGTATATTAAAAGACATTTGGTAATATATTTTTATTCATAAGCTCTATTTTTTCTTGCATTTATTTTATTTGCATTGTTGCTCTGTTGAAAAGAGAAAAGTTTTTTATTTCGCAAAAAACTTTTATTTTTAACTCTCAAAAGTGTAGAAATCAAAACTAAAAGCATAAACATAAAAATACAAAATTTTGGAGTACATAAGCCGAATTCAAATTAACAAAACAAAAACAAAAATGGAAGAGGAATTAGACAAACAAAAAAAGGTTTTTTAAGCATTATGCTTGGATCAATTTAGCTGTTTTATACAAAACTGACGACAGTAATTAATTTGCCAACATTTTGCTATTTCTTCCTTTCACTATATTCCATAATCGCTGTCTTCAGCATTTCTGCTTTTTGACTGGCTGTTTATTCCATATTCCACCTTTTTTCTTTTAAACTATCTGTTAAATTCATTCGACTATTATGCTGTTATATATAAGTTCTTTGGTTGAGTACAGGTTTATTGGAGAAGCTAGTATATATTTATTTCCTTTATTTTTCATACTTTTGCTAGATTATTTGGATATGTTCATTACATGAGCTGCTCGAAGCCCCATGGATGATGAATGTTGAGATATGTGTAGAGGAACATAGGCGATTACAGCATACTTTAACGTTTAGTATTGTTCAGCTTTAGTAATAACTTTAAACTTGAATAATTTATTCTGATTGATTTAAAATTGTATTACTCTCTAGTGAGATGTCAGTCCCCTCTTGCTTTACTCATCTCTTAACAGCTAATTGAATGATTCTTGTAAAACTATAAGAATATTGCCAAAGGTTTATATTTCTACTAAAGAAAAATAAAGTAAGGGAGAGAGAGAGAGACGACAGAGGCTGGTTATGACATTTTTTAAATAAATTGTCCCATCTTTTTTTTTTTTTTGAATTAATGTGGGTTTGTTTATTTAAGTAATTGTTCAGATTTTTAATTTAAAAACAATAGATACCATCCTATTAGAAAAGACACGAACAAAGGAATCCTGTTAAAAATGTTGCTCAATAATTAAATTAATAAAGAATGAATTATGCTTTATCAAGAAAGATAAAATGTATAACTCTTAAATATCACAACAGCACTTAGTTGCCAAAGTTTTTGAAGATAATAACGCAAGCAATATTTTTTTGACTATACCCACCCTCTTTCTAAACCTAAAGTGCAGGTAAGACATGCTATTTCGCTTGGTTTTTCAACCCATGTAAAGCAAATAATTTCAAATTATTTTCTGATTTTACTTCATTTATACCAAAAATTTTAAAACTTTACATTGATTACTTTTTCGTTCATTTATTTTTACATTTTTCTATTTTCTGTTTGCTTGTAATTTGCTCTCTAACCTTGCTTTGTTTTTCTCCTGCCAAGTCCCCTCAGATTTTACCATCAATTATTTTGTACTGTCACTACATTTCGTTTATTCGAGGCAAACCATTCTGTCGTTTAAAGAAAATATTTCTCGTTCTCAAATGACCATAAAACTTTGTATTTAGGTAAAATGCGTCACAAAGAGCGACCTGGTGGAGATAAATCAATTTTATTAAAAAGTGCAGATACCACTTTTGTGCTTAGCACGGCAATAATTCTTGCGTATTTCAGATCATCTTTCTCGTGACTACGGTATTGTGGATATGACCCCTCTTGCCCAATTTCGCGAAACACGGGATCGTCTCGCAGAATGACGCCAAGGTATTCAAAGGAAATGAGACCTAATCACTGTCCATCACCCATGTGTGGGTAACTGTGAAAGCTACCCTAGGTTGCCATGGGAAAAAATCTGGAATTCAAGCTGATAGTAACTAAGTACCGCATTTTTGAGGAACAGAATTACTCTTCAACAATGCAAGCGATTAGATGGCTTAGGCAGAAAAGAAAGAGATAGACAACCTTCTTAGAGCCCAGACTTGTTTCATGTTCTGTGTGCATTAGATCGAAATGTAATGGCTGTGTTTGACTTGCAGTTAAAGTGATGCTGTGAAGTTTTGCCCCTGCAACCATTATTTTCGAAGATTTTGCAAAGAATAGGTTTGGAGGATTGTCAGCTTATTTGGAGCTGCCTCTTTGTTGATTATTCGTTGTAGCACATGCGCTGCACAAATTTTCTCTATAGCTTTGGTTGAGATGGGTGGAAAAAAAACCTCAAAAAGAACAATCAAGTTGAGCAAAATTTAAACTCAATGTTTACCTGTTAAGTGTTTTTTTTTTTTTTTTCTAATTTCAAATACATTTTGTTCACCGAGGTTTACTGGTTTTTCGTATGGAGCTCAATCAAAAATGTAAAATGTGCAGTTTTACGCTACAGTTTGTCGTGCATTTAAACGAAGTTCGGTAACTGTCTGTGTCTTGATCACCAATATCAATAGAGGTGCTTCTCTGTAATCTATTTCTGACTATTTATTGCAAGTACAGTATACTTTCCATTAATGGTAAAGATGTTTAGATTATGTATATACAAATTGTAATTCTTAACTTTATTTACAGATATAATTTGTAAATCAAACTTACAGCATTCTTAAACCCAAGTTGGTTAAACTTTTAGTTTTTTTATTATTTTTGCGTTCACAAGCCCCTGTTTTCTTTTCAGAAGCATTTTTTCTTATCAAACCATTTTTTCTCGCAGAAATAATTTTCACCTTCCTATAATATTATCAAAACACGGTACATTTTCTGTTGCAACTTCTGCATTCTATTATTTTCTAGGATATATATTTTTCTTGTATTACTTCATTTGGGACATACAATTTCCAATTTCAACACAAAAGACAAAGTTTGGAATGACAAAATTGTTAAATTCAGCTACGGTAGAACAGTTCCTCTGCTTTTTGAAGATAATTAATTTTCACTTATTGTTAGCAACAAAATGAATGGTTTGAATCAGAATTTTTAGTTCTCCGTCTGACGAAAAATAACTTATTCCACAAGAACAAAATTTTGTCGTTATATAAAACTACTCTATCGTTTTTTTATTTTTCATTATTGTGCTGTTTGCCGAAAGGTATCACTGAAAAAAAAAAAAAAAAAGTAGTCTTCCCACCAAGATAAAATTTAAATAATCATTTTCTTAGTTTCTCCCAATGTATCTGAAAGTTAGAAAGCAACTAATAGCGATGATGATGCGCTTTGCGCTATAAAGTTTCATCTCTGGTGAACCTATTTTGTGTTTTCTGGATAAATTTCAAAAAATTCTATCATACTCTCAGTTTAATAGGGAGTGGCAGATTGATAGAAAAGGCTCATCGAACAAAACGAGTACAGTAGAGAACCAATTATCCGGGATGTTCGGGACCATAGCTATCCCGAATAACTAAATTTCCCGGTTTTCTGGATAGCTAAGAAGCGATATTTGCCAATTGTTTGTAAAATCCAAATTACTATAATAGTAAAGCATCTTCAAATCAGAAGAAAACGATCCAGAAGTGCTTATAGATATCGAAATATTAAAAATTTCTGAGCTATATGCGAGTTCTACGGTATTCATAAAGAAACCGTAAATATTCATTTAGGTATTTCAAAGAAAAAAAAACGCTTCATTTTTCAGAAATTGCTGAAAATGCGTATTTTAAAATGTGGCGGGAAAATCGACAAAAAGTTGCCGGTTTTCTGGTTTCCCGGTTTTTTGGTTCCCGGATAAAAGTTTCTGTACTGTACATCTTTTTTTTCCACAGAAAGTCATGTGTGTATAAAACCCCAACTAAAGAAAACTTCCCATTTTTATCTATCAAAGTGTATAATAGCGAGCTGTCACGAATATAAGTTTCAAAACAAACTGAAAACTTTACCCCGGGGATAGATAATGAAAGTTCTTGGAATCTGTGTCATACTTTTTGTGACTGTAAAGTAGCAAAAAAGGAACTATCTATCAAATGGAAGAGAAAGAAAGGGACGCTGAAATTTCTCTTGGTGCAACTAGGGAAGTTCAAGTGCACTAACAGAAGGAACAATTGCTACGTGGGACGCATTCATTGAGCTGTCGTCAGCAAGGGAAGTGCAGATTTTCGAATCTGTCAGTTCGAGCAATCGAGCGACTACTACCTGAGACGATTGTCGAAAGCCGGCAGCCACCTATTGTGCAGAAGAAAGCAAAAAAGACCAAAAGAAACCAGAGTGGTTTTGGTCTTCACAGCGGGAAACCTCGATAGGGCACCAGAATTCGCAACTGTTAAGTGGTGGCGTGAAGAAAAAGATATCGCCATCACCTATGACAGCTATAAATGGTCCGAGGAAAGTTTGGGAAGAAGAAGAAGAAGAAGAAAGAAGGATGAAACAATAATACAGAAGTCAAACGAGGGGGAAGCTGGAGAAAGTTTTAGATACTTTAATACGTCATAGCTAGAGGATGGGTATCCTGTCACGGTTAGATAAACAAGAAATGGAAAAGGCAAACAGCCGCCATATTGGCTGTGAGATCAGTCGAACTCGTCAAACATTTATGCTGTTTGGTAGTTTATGGAACCAACGGATCAGTTTGGAAACGATTCCCTGATTTCTTTTCCAGCTTCCAGTCCAACCTACAGTCAACTCGTTAGGTTGATAACGCTCATACCTTCTTCCTCTTTAAGAGATCGTGTTATCATTTCGGCTTTGCGGTGGAACGGGCCGTTCTGTGTTTGCGAGATTAAATATGCTGAGTATGTTGACTTAACAAAGATGAAAATGTTGAGGTCAGGGTTCAATATACTATGAGTACGTTAAGCGAGTTGTGTTAGTAAATATACAAGGCATGAGCGTGTTTAAGCGGCCGATAAATCGTATTGCAGGGTAGAAATGATTTTAAGACGCTCTTTTAAGTTTTGATCAAAGTGTCACCAGATTTTGCTCATAAAGAAAATCCAGTTGTAATTGTGTTGTATACTGTTGTTGCTAATTACATTATTCAAATTTAAATAAGAATAGCTATTTTCTAAGAGTGTTAAGCAAACGCCGCAGCTAAAGATATAACAGAAAAGAAATCATTTAAATAGTTTTCTTATTTCATTTTTCATATGCAGAAAACAAGATTTAAATATTGTAATTTAAATCTTAAAAGATATGAATAAACGTTAACATAGTTATTCTTTTGCTGAACTTTTTTTAAAGTAAAATTCTGTGCATTATTGAGTATTATCCTTTTTTTACATTAATTAATGCATTTTATTTCATTATCTTTTTATTTTATTTATTCATTTATTTATTTGTTAAATAACATGCATAGTTTTATGTTGCTTTTCTGGTTCCGACCATCCCAGTGACTGAATTATTTTAAATGTATCTTGAATTGATTTCTTTTCCCATTTTTTTTAAAACTAGGAATGAAAGATATACATATGAGCATTGATTACAAACCATTGACAAGTTGTGACTTAAAACTCATCGAATAATTTAACCAGGAAGACTGCTCTGTTTTTGAAAATATTTTTTTCAAACAAAATTTTTGAATAAAATAAACTAAAAACTGAACAATCTGAAAAGACAAAACAGAAAGATTTTGTTTATGGACAATGTTGGAAGAAAGATTGAAAGATTCCATAAGGCTTTCAAATGTGAAGACGAAACTTCTCCCAGCAAACACAACAGTCGAAATGCAGTCCTTTGGAAAGGGAGTAAAGGCACTTTGAAAATCAAAGTGGAGATCATAATGCTCTTTATATTTTGGAAAATAAGATAAAAATATCCCGAAAGCACTTTAAGCAGGTAATAATCTTATATGAACTTTTCCAAAACGTAATGTAGAGACAGGAGTGAGAGATTTTGTAATTTAAGTTTGAGTTAGTTTCATTTTTTAAATTTCTGCACTCATTTATGATATAATTATTTTATTCTTTTGTTACCTCTTTTAAATGGCAAACGATTTATTATTGTGTTTTTCGACAAGTGATATCAGTTTGGTTAAGGTAAGAAACATTTACCCATATCATCAAACACATTACTTAATTTAATATTATGTACCAACAGTTATTCATTTAAACTAGACTTAGAGTAGATGATATAATGAAATTGTCGGAATATTTCCAAGGAAACATTTTGTTTCATAAAAAACAATAAACAAAACAATTACAGTGATAATGAAAAAAGTTCATCAAATGATAAGGCTTTCGTGGGCACAAAAGTTGTGTCATTGTAGTAGATTTTTAAAACATCAGCAGTGATATCTAAAACAGCTTAGCAATAATACAAATTCAGTTAAAAATATTGATTGCAAGAGGATCTTTATATGCATAGGAGCTTACGGGAGCTAAGCCTCTGCACTTCTTTTCAATGTGAGACAAATTTGCAAGTTTAAACAGCTTAGGCGAAATACGGGCTGTTTCCGCGTAAAAATAAAATAAGGGAATTACACCTCTTTTGGTAGAAGTCAAGCCCTAATTGTAAAGAAACTTCAATTTACTTACAATCAGGGTACACAATTAAACAATTGGTTAATTGTTTTAAACCAAAGATTCTTCAGTTGAACTATCCAGAAGGAAAGAAAAAGAGAGAGAGAGAAAAAAACATATTAAAAAAATCACGTCGTGAAATGTTTTGTAATCATAAATAATGCAATCGCTTTCTGCATGACGCTAGTTCTTTACTTAATAAACGCAAATTTAGGCAATTATCGAATGTTTTGCGTTTGCTACGCAACACTTGTCGGCAAAAACAGTTAGTGAAATAACAACTTCCAACTTCCAGCCTCGCACGCGACAGCGAAGTATTATTGGTGGGTGGGTAAAATCGACGTCACGTTAACGACCCAAAGTAATTTATCGATTAGTAAGCAGAAAAAAAAAATGCAGAAGAGAGTAAAAAGAATAACAGAGAAAATAACTGGAGTGGTCTCCTGGCATAGGTTCAGACACGTGCTACTGACCAATCTTATAGAAGTCGACTATTTTGATTGGTGCACGAGCTGCGTGTTCAGTAGTACGGCATAAGTCGGTATGAGCACGCTACAGTAGTGGATCGTTAGGGCAGTTCAAAAACTGAATAAGAGAACTCAAATTTATAATCAACTCAAACTACTGAGTCATTATTGATTAAAATTGAGGCTTTAGTCGTGAACGGATTTCTTTACATGTCTGCGGGTACGAAACAGTTTAGTCTGAGTGTGTGTGTGTTTTTTTCTAACCTATAGAAGTATTCCAGAATGCTCTAAGAATGCCCTTAACAATTTTCATGTATTTTAAATATGGAATTTCACACAAAAATACTCATAGATCTTTATACCAAGTTGTGTCTGCACGTATAGTGTGCACACTAGTACGTGTGTGTGTGCATAAGGTGTCGCTATATAAGGTTATAAACAATTTTTTTTTAGCAATTTAACGATTGTTTTAAAGTTGGCAAAAAGTCGTTATTCATTTCAGTGTCTAGTTCAAAGAAGTTAACTCTTCAAGCAATAGGTCTGAATACATGGATATGGGCACTCGGTCCGTCAAGTTCTAAGTGTTGATTTAATTAAAGTTTACGCAGATAAAAATGTAATATTTTCTTAATATTAGCTAGGATGTATTGCTAAGTCACAGTAAAGATTGTATTTAACACATTTTCACTTCAGAAAATGAAGATATAAAACTTGTTTTTAAGTACTGTAAAAAAGAATATCCAACTAATTTTTACCAACAACAAAGAACACTAAACTATAATTAACCAATTTTTTATCGCACAAAAATTGTAGATTTCTACAGACGCGTGTTTCGGAAATATAAGGAACCTTTTTTTGTAATGCAACGAAGCGTAAGCTTAAGGATGAGAAGTTAAAAAGTTTTCCTTGCAACAAACCTCAAAACATTTGTCTGCAATAATTTGCATTTTTGTGTGATAAAATGTTGATTAATCTTATTTTACTTTTCAAGAACAAAAGTACACTCAGGCACATTGAAAATAGCGACCCAAGAAGAAATCGTCGGATTGAAACGAAATTTAATACACATAATGATACAGATGAGAGACTCACTTGATCTCAAAATCAAGACAATTAAACTAATTAACAGGGTGAGCAACGACACAAATACAGGGAATCTGTACAATGTCGAAACTTGGCAAATTCAATCCGATGCTTTCTTCTTGGGTCGCTATTTTCAATGTGCCTGAGTGTATTTGTCCAATTCTTAACAAAGAGCTTATCCGACCGGAATCGATCCGACTCACAAAAAAATCTTGAAAAATTCTTAAATAACGTCAACACCTGTCCTAACTCATCATGAAAATTTTAGATCAATGAGCCGCTTTGTTTCTGTGGGGAGAATTTCTTTGTCTTAACAGGTGTTGTACCCAATTTTATTATTGTCTTCTTCCCGTTAACCCATTAAAAACAAATTAGTAAGCAAACTTTAATTATTGCAAACCTATGCATGAACATTCAGGTAAATTTATGAAATGTATCGAAATAAAGTTATTTTATTTTGCTAGTTAGCCCTAAGGTGATGAGGGGCACTTATGAACAGAATATCTGGGGCAGATGTGAACAGTTTTCACATCCTCTACATTATATTTAAATTAGTATAGCAAATTATAAGTTTTTTTTTTTTTAACTTTTTCAAGCTTAAACACTTATAATTCATGTTTTTCTATTGTCAATGAAAATTTAAGCAATATGTAGTAAATTACTTTTCCAACAAATATTAAACACATTTAAATGTTCATTTTTAGCCGTCGAACGATCTACTGCAACGCTAGGGAATTAGAGCCTAAAAATTCGAAAAACAAAAGATAAAGATGAATCAAACAAATTATTTGAAGGGGGGGGGGGAGAAAAAACGAATTTTATTCAAAAGATAAGAAGCATTTCCCACTCTTGTTAATGTTTTTTACCAGTAACCTCAAACACAATTTATTTGTTTTGTGCTTATTAGAATCAAGAATTCATGAATGAAACGCAAAACGCAACCCGACGAGATTTCTATTCGGAACGCAAGTCAAACTACTGCCCTCTATTGGCAAAATAGGTAACTACAGGGGTTTTGGTTCTCTTTAAGTTACGTGCAGTTCAGCAGGGCTGATTTTTAGGTGGTTGGCCCCTCGGCTTTGAAAAAGAAAAAAAAAAAATCATGTAAGTAGTCTTAGTTTTGGATGTTTTTCGATAACATTTGCATTAAATGTACACTAGGGCGGCTCGGAAACAAGAAAATTTTTATTTGCGAGTCGCTATAGAGCGGAAAAGCTGTAATTAATGAAGATTTCGGGGGAAAAAACGAAATCAGATATCTTTCGTTCGTGTAATGAGTCTGAAAATTAAAAAAAAATACATAATTTCAGTTTCCTTATAATTCTTTAGAAATTTTGCTTCAATGTTGCTTTTAATGTTATAAGACAGAAAAGTTGCGTTAGTGAGAACTTTAAAACTAAGAACAATTGAAATCGGATAGTATCTTCCCACCAATGACGTTCCTCAAAGTGAGAAAAATAGGGAAATTCATGAGTTTTTACGATTAAAAAAAAAAAAGAAAATCTTGAATTTTTTTTTAATAAGGTTACAAGAGAAAAAAAAAAGTACAACCTGTACTACTATATAAGAAAAGCAATTGATTTCTATGCTTACAGATTACTATTACGTGTATCAAATCCATCAATATCAACGAATTCGTAATTTTCAAAACACATTTGTGTTATCAAATTTACAAAAAATTATAAAAATTAATTTCTATATCAAAGTTTCCTTTTTTTACCCGCATGAGGGACAATCTGTTTTTTTTTTTCTTTTTTAAAATACGTAGCAGTTTTTTGTTCCATTATTTAAATATTTACAACAGCTTCTTTAAAAAAGTAATTATATTATTACGTTTATTCATTAAAAATATATTATAAGATTTTATTTCGGACAAGTTATTTGACCCTGATAGTTTTCATAAATTAGAAGTTGAATGGGAATAATTATACGTGAAATGAATAATACGAACCACTCTAAGATCAGATTTAATAAATTATACACAACTTGATTTAACTAATGAAGCAGTACAACTGAAATTACAAGATATCCAAGCGTTTAAGTTTAGCATTATTCAAGTCGACACTAATGAAATAATTCAAAGCGTCTTTTGATCGAATATTGAATTTTAATAATAAAAAAAAAAAGTGTAGGAATCGCTTTTTACTTGAATAATTCAAGTTTTTAAACAAGTGCAACCACAGATCCTATAACTGTACAACATTTTATATGATATATAAAATGTATAATATGCAACATATTTATCAATATGTTTTATATTACCTTGCTTTAGAAGATTAGTTTACGTTTTCAATTACTTTCTTTAGTCAACATTCCCTACACCAATAGGAAGTTCAGTTATATAATTTTTATTCTCGTAATAAATAAAAATAAAACGAAAAATGCTAAAGTAAACACAAAACATGAAGAATTACATTTTCCATTATAAAATGTAGTATATAGTTACACCTGTCCTTTGTTTGCTGCTTGCAGTTCTTTCTTTATTTTATTTTATCAGATTGTCTTAAATACATATAGAAGCTATTTTTCCCTCTGAAGACAACTAAAGATTCATCTTGAACATTATGTGCTTGTATACTTTATATATCTTATTTATATTACCAGGAATCATAGTGGAAATATATTACACTTAATGCTTTGACTTAAGCTATTGCGCTATGTTAGAAATGGTATGTAAATTCAAGGGCAGTGTCTACATTGTGATCTTCATACCATACTAGTGCAGCCAGAATCACCTTAATGGAAAGTTTTGTTTTATTTTTCTTATTTCTTGACTTCTCTATTATTATTTTTTTATTTTTATCAAAATTGTGCTTGCATGAGTATAAACTGGGGATGCACCGAAGAAAATTTGCCGAATATCAATTAATCAGCAGTTGATAATCGGCCGATTTATCGGCAAGGCTGATTATTGATCATGATTATTTTTAATACTATTAGTTTCTCCATCACTTCTTTTCCCTCACACAATTTTGATTTTAGAAATAGTTACTATAATTTATTTCTGAGAAATGATTTATTTTTCTTTATTTCCCTTATTTTCGCAAAATATCATCTAATTTCATCAAACCAATTTCCATACATCAAAATTAAAAGAAAAAAAAAAGGGAGTTCGGTTATAGTGGCTGCATGTTTTAGTAATGTTTTCCAAAAGCTAGTTACTTAAAAATTTATTTTTATCGTAAATTTATTTACAAATGCATTGATCAGTTTCTCGTTGAAGGCATACTATTAACCTCTTACTCGTCGCACTTTTTTTCCAAAAACTGATCAAAATTCATCAGGTTTTTTTATTTTCGTTTTTTTTATGTTCATAATATTTTAAACATTTTTAAATAAAAAACACTGCCTTTTCCTTTGAATTTAGTGGTTCTTTAAAGGTAGGAAAATTTTAACCAACTTACCCAATTTTACCTTAAAGTTTGCTTTCCTCGCGCATCCAAGACAGGCTGAAAAGCTTCAATGCAGGCATTGAGAAAGAAAAAGTAAATTTTAAGCGGAGAGAATTTTTATTTTCTTCAAGTAATGCGCATCGTTGGTGACAAACAATGTTTCAAAATTGGAGATCTATAATAGGGGGATATTAGTTGAAATGTTAATAATATTTCTGCGTATGGTAAATTTTGAAACATGGTATGCATAGTCCTACATTGCAGTCTTTGCAGTAGTATATTGTCTCCTTTCGAACTCTTTTCCCATTTGCATTTGTCTTACTGCAACACACTTGATATTCTCTTGCAGGATTTGCTTTCTTGTCTGTAGAAAATGGCTATTATTTCCAGAAAATGGCGTTCAAACAATTGACTTAGTGACTCTTCATTCGATGGACCATCTCCCTTTGAAACAGGAACGGAAGCTTGATATTTCTCTAATATTTCATCAACCAAATCGTTTCGAAACTCCAAATTTGTTTTTCTTTCACCTTCAAACGGCAAAAAGTAAAAGTTTTGAAGCTTTAAAAATATCAGAAACGCAGCCCGCATGAGACACGGGCACGACAAAATTTGCCCGAATATTCTGCCCGTATAAGGAACGGGCACGACGACTAAGCGGTTAAAAAATACATATATATATATATTTAAAATCTATTTTTTCCACCGATAAAACTTCTAAGTTTTGCCGATTATAAATAATTGGTAAAGTAGACAATTATGGCTGATTAATCGTTGCATCCCTAGCATAAACTATTGTATTAGGACTAGCAATAAAGTTAAAACAGCCACTGCCTCACAGTCACAGAGCTTTCAAGAGATTTTTTTTTAAATGCGACACTGAAATCCTTGTGGTTTCGTGATTAATTCTTTTTTAACAAACTATTGAGAAGTTGAGTAAGTTGCGTAACCAAATGAATCACAAAATATTACCTGACTTATTCCCATATTATTGGACAAAAAACAAAGTTTTAATGAGTTTCAGTAAAAAGAGCCAACTTTTCGATTCTCTTTGCAAGGTATTCGGACAGAAGCGATAGGTTTCTGAAGCAAAATTGAGAATTTTGAGTTGTTTATTTTATTTTAACCCTCACGTCCCTGCCCGTTCATGTTACTTCCGACTTACTCAGACCATAAGCTCACTTGGCTGTTGAAATAAGTAAAAAAATAAATAATTGAAATACAGGGTGTTCCAAGTTAACCTTCATAACCTCTATTGCCTCAACCGTTCGTCCTAGATGTATACTTCCATTTACACAATTGCTCGAAATGAGGAGGAGAGTTAAGATATGGAAAGTTTGAAGCGAAAAAATAATTGTTTAAGAAATAAAAAATTAACTTTTTATAGGGGCTCCGGGCCCCCAAATTTATCTTTAGGGAAAGAATTTCCATTAAAAAATAATACTAACACAAAAAAATGACATTTGTGCGATCAAAATCCATGGAGAAATGAAACATGAAACTTTATGACTTATACCGCTTTACACTAGCGTTATTTTAAGTGATTTTGGGGGCCATATATACGCGAAATTCGCACCGTTCAGAGTTCTTTAATAACAAAATATTCTTTATTTTCCTAAAATATATTTAACTGTAAAAGTTATTTAACATGGGAATAATACGAAAAAATTGAATAAGAAAGAATGAAAATGTCTTGCTGAATTCGCCAATATGTAACTTTACCGACTGTATAGTGATTGCTTGAAATAACGTAATACCTTCACTGCAGAATAAAATCGGCTTAACTAGATGCATTTCGTTAAGGTTTGAAGTTACGATGTACACTACGGAACAGTATGTAGAAATGGTGTTGCTTTACGGACAATGTAATCGCAATATATATTATTTCTTAGATTCTACATATTTCGTGTGTTTAATATCTTTGTATAAAATTATGTAGTAATTTACCTTGTCTTGTTATGTTTTGTAGTCTTGTAGCATCTGTATTTATTTTTGAATACAATGAGAAGCGAATGTTTTCTGACATGGACGAAACAAATTTCATTATCGTACCTAATCTAAAAGCTCGTTATTCCCCTGGCAGGGCGAAAATTTTCTTTTGTCAATTTGTTTACGGGCCCTGCGCATTTAAAACTCGAATATCTCCTCGAATTTTGATCGCACAGATGTCATTTTTTTGTGTTAGTTTTATTTTTCAATGGAGATTCTTTTCCTAAATATAAGTTTGGGGACCCGGAGTCCCTATAAAAAGTTAGATTTCGTATTTTTTGACTGAATTATTTTTTCGCTTCAAATTTTCAATATTTTATTTCTCTACCTCATTTCGAGCAAATTTTCAATTGGAAGTATGCATCTAAGACGAACGGTTGAGGAATTAGAGGTCATGAAGATTGACTTGGAACACCCTGTATAATAAGAACGTGCGCATACATTCAGTGGTGGACCCAGGGGGCTTACAAAAGGACATATGCAAACCCCAAGATTTGTACTTGAAACCCGAAAATATTTTCGAGAACACCTCGAAGTTTTTATATTAGCCTCCTCATTTCTCCTGCACAATATTTTTAATTTTTTTACCTTGATAAAATTACGTTATTCGTTGTAGAATTATAAAGAAAACAAATATGACTGATTAACCTATGCTTTAGTTTTATTGAGTGATACAGTGAACTCTCACTTATAGACCGCCTCATTTATGCGCCTTTTTCACTTACACGACGATTTTAAATGGTGACAGCACATTCCAGAGCAAAATAATGAAAGTATTATTCGTTAAGGCGTCACTCTAAAGATAAATATTTCACTTATGCGCCGAATTTTCTCTAAAATGTAAAAAAAAAAATATTTTCTTTAAAAAATTAGCATTTTTCTTCACTTTCCTCTTAAATCTTTCGCCTTTATTGCTCACGGAAGGCAGTTTATACGTATGAACTAGAGTTCGGAGAAGGACAATTACCTATTATGGAACGTTTTAAAGAGAACAGTTTGCAATTAGGTATGCTATAATGTTTGTTTTCTCTTTATCAATGTAGTTGCGTTACAGTAATTGCCAAACCGTATTAATATGTTCCTTGTCTATAGAAACATTCTTATTCATTCTCTCATTAGAACCTATATTGCGTTTTAGTAGTTTAAATAGGCTTGTTCACATATACGTCTCTCTCACTTATGCGCCTTTTTCTGTTGATCTCTTGGGCCAGTGCATAAGTGAAAGTTCACTGTAATTCGAAAGTAAAAAATTGGCTTTTTTTGCTATGAGAGCACACACCCCCCAAAATTAATTTTTGAGTCCGCCACTGCCGCACATTCATAGCACTCTGTCAATCTCTCATGCAGAGTGCATAGTGGCATACAAAAATGTCAAATGGGGGTGAGAATTGCCCATTTTTCTTTCTTTTTTGCATTACATTTTATTTTATTTAGGTGAAAAAAAATGTATCATAGTTATTAGAGATGGAACGAAACTTGAGTCCTATAGCCGATGCATGAGGTGTGATTCGGTTCGGCCGTTTCTTGCCCATAATAATTTATGTTGTAAATTTTCATTTTGCAATTATAATTACCACAACATATTGTTTTTTAAGCTATACACAATTATAAAATAAAGCACAGAAGAAAGTTATATTTAATTAAAATGATTCGGTGTATGGAGCCCATCGAATCAGAAACTGTGTGCTCAATAATTAACAGCATGTTCTATTCAATTGAAAGTTTTTATGAAATATTTACATAAATGAGTTAGATTAAATTACATTTAGTTAATAATTATATAAGCAACTTTAGTTGATTTAAAATTAAGTTAGTGAAATACTGCTTTCTTTAAGCGTTTCTAGTGTTGACATTTATATATAAAAAAAGAAGTAAATTAGTAACACCTACCAAACTAGGATTTTTTTGAAGTCATGTTTCAACAGAGTAAAAAATAAATTTTAAGTTTTTGTTAAATTGATTAATATGTTAGCAAAACTTAACTAATTTTGTAGATATTGATCAAGATTATTAATATTAGTCCAGGATCATAAAACATTCTGAGAATTAACAAAAAGTAAATTGAAACTGAGTATATATTTATTTTTATCAAGAAAATACGAGGAGAGTGCTCTTTCCTTGCAAGATATTCAGTTTCGATTTCATTTTTTATTCAAAGAAAAAAGCCTATTTTTAATTTTATTCTTATTGAAATAAACAGTTCCAAAAATAAATGTATTAAATATTTGATTAAAAATATTAATACTGAATAGTAAATAAGAAAAAATGCTTGTAAATGACTAACAAATTCAAATTTACTTCAAAAATTTTAAATTAAGAATATTTAGATACCTTTCATAATATTACGGTACATACCCCATTTATCGCATGGGCACTCAAGGCACGTGTTTAATTTCAAAGAGGCAGGAATATTTTTCATAAATCATCTGAATTCTTTCCTGAAAATTGTCCCACTGTGTTTCTACTTTGTTCTTTACATATTTCCTTTTCTTTATTTATTTATTTATTTATTTATTTTTTTTTGTGGGAGATGGTGGGGTGCAGTCTGTAACAAATTAAAAATGCAGAAAGCATATATGCATGAAATTGCTCTATATTTTCCTAATCTTTATTATTATTCTTCTATTTACTTTAAAGGATAAGCAAAAATAGAATAACTAATGCAGGAAGATAAAAGTAGCTATGACATTGCCTTTCAGAAAGATAACTATTTGATCTTTCGTTTTTTTAAGTTAAGAATTTTGGAGTGGTTTTTTAAATTAACCTATCAATTCGAAATATTATGCAACATATAGTGGCAATGCATAATCAAAGAAATTAATTCGATTGAGTATGAAATTTAAAAATGTACGCTAACAATATGGCTTCGAGTACCCTAGTTAAAAATACGATGAGTATAAAATTTTACTGATTGTTCATGTTTAATGATAATAAATTACATTTTGTGTAAATGCTTTTACTTATTGAAAATAAATTACTTGCTTTGACAGAAAAACATAAATAAAAATGAATGATTAAATAAAATAAAAATAGAAATAAATTAATAAATAAAATAAATCGATAAATAAATAAATAAAGAAGTAAATTGAATAAATAAATAAATAAAGAAGTAAATTGAATAAATACATAAAATAAAATTACTTATTACTTTGCATAAAAATTGTAAGCAGAATAATTTGGTGAAAACGGAAAGTATTTATACTAAAACAGGGCTTCGTTTAAAGAGTGGAAAAATTAATCCAAGCGTTACCCAAACATCCTTTTCACCCCAGGAAAGCAACCCCCCGCCCCCCAGTGAATGATGATACTGGTGGAAAGATAGAGAGAGAAAATAATTGGGGGTGGGTGTAAGAGAAACCTTTTGTCACCTTTAGTTAATGTGGGTCATCTCCAGCCGGTTTTAAGCTTAATCCGTCATTATCACTTAAGCCGCTTTCAGCCAATAAATCATCGGCCATTATCTGATAGAGCGAAAAAAAAGTGATTTCCAAAAAAGCGAGATTGAAGGGGAGGGCATAGCTCCCGGACAATGAATATTAATAGGATAAGTGCCTTATCTGCCCCTTTGTCTTCAACATTCTCTGCTAACTGGAGGCGCGAATTGGGTAATTCATCAACATAAAAATTAGCTGGTCTATCGGTTTTTAATAAAAGCTCTCTGTCTATGAGCAGATAATACAAGTAATCTTTCGGAACTTATTATTCAATTAATTGGACTTTTTTTTATCCATGGCTTTATGCCTGCCTTATGATTATTAGCCTTGTCAATCTACGGACTTAAGAATGAGCATTTTTGCCGATAATGGCTGAGAAGGAATGCAATTAGCTGGGTAAGAAATTTCGATTTTCTTGCATTAGGAAGTTGTAATAAAGAAAAAGCATCTTTACGATACAATGAGTTTTAAATTATGTCCCCCCCCCCCCTTGCTGTTCATCACTAAAGCTTTCGGAGCGAAAAAAAAAAGCGAGCGCTGTCTTCGTTTCTTATAATTAAATTTGTTTTTCGATAAACCAATAATCTAAAGTGATTTTTAGGGAAGCGTAAATTGCTTCAAATCAATTGCTAAAACGTTTGGCTCAGATAAGATAAAAGTTATTTAGCTGCTGATAAATGAATTGTTTTTAATACTTTTAAACTATGATCATTAAATTATGATTTTTCACACCACACTTTATTTTTTAAAGAGCTAATTATTGAATTAATTTATGTACTATAATAACACAGAGCAATGCATTTAAAATCAAACCAAATGCATTGCTTTGTAAATAATAGTACAATTAACAAGTATAAATTATTTTTGATGTACTATGAAATTACTGCATGGATAAAAAATTATCTTTCCGTTATAATTTGACAAGTTACGTTCGTACATTGTTTTGTTTCGTAAAAATGACTTGGTTTGCGCATGTGTGTACTTTCGGTTTCGCATAATCAAAGTAATACATTTTCACACACGCGAAGGAGCTAAAGATATCTATGGCAACTTTTCGGAGCAATTAGAACTAAGGAATCCAATTTTTCATTGTGAAAAAAATATGTATATATACAGGGTGGTTATAAATTAACAGGAGGTATTTGGAGCCCTCTAGCTCGCGAACTACTGGGCGAAACATTGCCAAATTTCGTAAGCGTGCATATTAGACCATGGAATTTTGATTTCTGGAATAAAAAAAAATAGTTTGAAAAATCACCACCAGGGGGAAATTTGGCGCTGTAAAAGTGTATTACACTGAATATCGCGAATTAAACTTGAAAAGATGCTGTATAAATCAATTTCGCCAAGCAAAAATGATTGTTCTTTGCAAATGAGGTTTAATATGATCACCGTAGAATTTTCTATTAAAACAGAAATCACCACGAACAAAATAGCTGTCCATTTAACCAAATAGAATGCAATAATTCGCATAAACGCTTTGCGTTTAGCGATCATCAGTATAAAATGACTGGCTGGGAGCATTCTCATCATTCTGAGCGCAGTTGCCTCTTGATGGCTTTTAACTATGCAGGACCGCGCTTTGTTAGTGAAGCTCTTATCAGCGTGATGAAAATGCCAATGTTACTCTTTGAGAATTTCGGCGAGTGAAGCAGTTGAGAAAAGGCCCGCTGACCATAACAAATTTAAGAAACATGATTAAGCGGTTTAAAATGACTGGATCTCTAGCCCAGCAACCAGGCTAGGGGCGCCAGACGGTTAATCAGCTACAAGTTGACGAATTTGCAGATGCTATTAGAGAACAATGCTTTGATGCTATCAAAGAAACATTTCTGATATCGCAAGTTTAAAAGATATGAAGGGCCAGGGGGAAAAAAGATGAAAGTGACCAAAAAGCGATTTCGAGAAAAACGAAGAACAAAGTTTGATTTCTCGTAGCTCCTTATGTAGTTTTTCCGAGTTTTCATGCACATTTCGGTCGCTTCTCATCTCTTTTTCCTTTGATGTTCTACCAACTGATACTAGTCCTTCTTAGCCCCTAGATAGCGCTAATATCTCAAAATTGACGAAAAAGTGACTTTCATCTTTTTCCCCCTGGCCCTTCAAATGAAATAATTAATTAAGCTGAAATCACGAGGTATTTTCGTAGTCAAGTACTTTTTACTTTTTAATAAATAAAAAAATCAATTAATAATGTACAATAAAATAAATAAATAAATTAAAAAAAAATGATCTGCATAAATAAAACAGAATATACGAGTAGATGCGTATGTTCTCTATACAAATCTAGTTAACGTGGAATGTCGGTCAAATTTAGCAGGAGATATTTTTTGCGCGTATGTGTGTGTGTGTGTGGGGGGGGGGGTCATAGAAGGGTTATAGAATGCTAATTTTCCTCTTCTGGCTATTTTTTCTCGAGTTATCAATTATTTATTTATTTATTTATTATTTATTTTTTTGTGTTTTTCCGGCAGAAGGTAATCAATGAGTTTAGTAGCGTTAATTTAATTTCTTTTTCATTGACTTAGCCTAATCGGAACTTTTAGAATTTCCGTTAACGTTGCTTAAGAATGGTTGATGTTGATGTGAATTTTGAGGGTCTGACGTTGGGGACTTTTAGAGAACTTATCCAAAAGGGAAGTTTTTTAAAACAATTTTTCCAATTCTGGTGGGGTTTAAAAGATAGGATTTCTTTCTCTTCTTCTGAAAGAGGCTTTTGAAACTATTTTTCTTATCCAGATAGTTATTTTTTGAGGGATTCCTGACGTTATTTGAAAACTGTGGGATTTATTCTAACGGAAATTTTGGGAAACTGGTGCCTTTATTTTAATGAGGAATTTATTAAATGCTTCCCTTTTTCTTATGGAGAAAAAAGGGACTATTTTCCCATTCTATAATGGGAATTTTTAGGGACTGTTTTCTTTACTTTGATGATTGGACTGTAGTCCTCCCACTTAAACAAGGATTTTTCCCGAGACTATTGTCGAGATTGTACTTTGGATTTTTGGATACTGTTATCTAAGTTCTAATGAGGATTAATAGGACCTGATGCAGCTCTGGGAATTACCTTTATTCTAATGACAATTCTTGCCTTCTTCTTATTTATTCAGAAGAAAAAGATATGCCTCACTGCTTACGTGCACTCAGTTCTTTTTCTCGGCAGGAATCGATGCAACACCGGAGATAGCTCACGTAGTACTAGACCCAAATTTGACAGGAATAGGAATTTTTAGGGAAATGTTAACATTATTTGCGAAGGTTTCATTCTCCAACTGGCGTTTCTAGAGACTTATGCGAAAAATGTAAGAGTTTTAAGGAACTTTTGTAATTATTCTGACGTATTTTTTTTTTTTTTTGCATTTAAGCCAGATTGTTGAACATGCGTCACTTGACATAACTTTTATTTTAGTAGTATGCAGCGCATAGCCGGGCGACGCAGTTAGTAATTAATATAAAAACAAAATTAATAATAAAAAAAAATAAATGAATTAAAATAAATAACGAAATTAATTCCCCTAATTTTTTGTTTTCACTTTCCATTTCTTACGATGCACACTTTACCACTAATTAGTGATTGACAATTATATAATATTAATTAATTTCATCAGCATTTCTTATTTAAACATATGCATAACTCAATTTAATATATTTGCCTTTTTAAGGAAATGTTTCATCTGAGCCATTTGCTTGGCATATTCTAAATCGTACCAAACTTTTGATTTTACTAGAAATATATTTCTGGACAAGATACACAAAAAAAAAAAAAAAAAAAAAAAAACCACGAATACATCAAAGGAAAAACGATTTCAAACCTTTGTCGCACTAACTCATAGCCAATAATTAAAACAACCATGCGAATGAATTATAATACTATAGTTGAGCATGAATAATATCACACAAAAAAGATACTTCAATAACTTTCAGAAATAACAAGCTCTCAACAGCAGAATACAATTCTTTCAATTCTCCAAAAGCTCTATTCTTCCTGATCTTTCACCACGCTAATTTCCTCTCAGATTTGATGTCCGGCCAAATTTTCATGTGAAGAACCATTCATATCCAGCAGTCTATTGGACCAACACGCAATCGTGCGTTTGGAGACTTAAAGAGCTCGTTACCTAGCCCGTGTTTGATGTAACGAAAGCACTTAGGATAATGAAAGAGGCATAATACGAGATAATAGCAAAGAACTTTTCCTGAGTATGATTCCATGAACTGTTGTTGGAATGGTTTACCTTTCAGGGACAAGATTTACTAATGAATTCCATTGCTGTTAGCGCTGGTTGCTGAAAATGCTATTTTGAAATCGGAAAGTAAAGTGGAAAACTTGAAGGCAATCTGTCACGGTTTCAACATTTCGATACATTTAATGAAATGTTGGGTGTATTTATGGGATCGATGTGATTTTCAAAATACTATATTCATCTATAACTTGGCATTGTAAAAAATATAAAAGACTAAGTGACCCGTGCGAAGCATTCGCTCTCGTCTGTGAAAATTCAAAAATTTTTTTTAAATGTAATTTTTTGGAAAACAGCAAAAATTTGAATTGTTTTTTTACTTTCTGCCTATCTTCGTGGACGGGAAAAACCTTTAACTGATGCCTTACTTTTGTAGTTTCATAAAGTATTAAGGAAGCACCCGGAAAAGAAATAAGTAAATAAACAAAATAAATAAATTAAGAAATCTTATTTATGTTACTGCAATTGAATGAAAACGTTAACTGTTACTTTCTTATTTTAATGCAACAACATAGCTGCGGTTTAGATTCTTGCAATGAGTGTATATTATAGATTAATGAAATGTTTAATCAGCATTTATCCGAGGAAAAGAAAGACATTCAAAAACTTGTCATACGGGGGACAGAAGCCACGAGCTTTAAATTATTAGCACGGAGCTATAACCAACTGGGATAATAAGTGTTCCCTTGCAGAATGCCATACCTTACAGAAATTCTTAACCAAAAACAGATAGTGCCCATTTATTTATTTATTTATTTTTGAAAGCCGCGACAATGTTATGAGTGTGTTTAATTTTCGCCAAAGTGGTGAAAAAAAATCTTTAAAACGGTACTTTTTTACATAGTTTAACGAATTATTGAGGAAAATTTGGTGTTCCCACAAGCCCGTCATTTCGAAGTTCAAGGGAAGGGAGTCAATTCCCCCCCCCCCGACTTTGGGAAATCAATGTATTTACATATAAGTAGGCGTGTTTTTTGCCATTTTTCGGCAATTTACATTGTGTATACACCCTTTGCCCCCCTCCCCCCCTGGAAAAATTCGAAATGACGGTCCTGAGTTCTCATGAAACACAACTTTGCCAAATAATACAGTATATGATGATTTCATAAAATTAAAACTGTGAAAGAATCTGTTTTAGCTATTAACTTCACTTTTTTAGTATAGAAAGCAGTTAGAGTAAAAAGCTCATTAATTTTAATAAAAGTACAAGTTTGTTTCAATGCAGAAAGATGTTCGAGTATAACATCGAAATAACCAAACAATATTTTAACATTATCTTTTATGTTTCTGAAGGAAGTTCAAAAGGATTTTTATTTGTTTTGTGCTCCAAAATGTGTAGCTATATATGTTAAGGGGCACAACTATCATACACTTAAGGTAATTTACTTTCAAAAAGTATAAATATGTCACAAAAAAGTCAGAAGTTTGCCTGAAGTTGTTGTAATACTATGTAACTAGATAGTCACGTAATAAATTGTTAATGTCTTCAGCATGTTGGACATGCTAATGATAAATATTTGAACAACAGTACTTTCCACTTTTTAAAAATATCCTCCTAATATTGTCTACTTAGAAACTGTTTTAAAATTGAAGAAATAAATCAAGGGAAAATAATTTTTCATTTTTATATGAATTTAAATACATGTTACAAAATGTGTTGTAGTCTGTCAACAAACTACAATTTTGAAAAATGTAAAATTTTTCTCATTTTTTGTCTTTTATTAAATTTTTATAAAACCAATGAAAACACTTCTTATATCTGAACTATGTTTCACTTATTCTCAAATCTGAAATTATGGCGAAAAATGTAGAAAGACTGTGCATAAAAACAATGACTAAAAGTAAACACAACTGAAAAACAAAAACGCACACAGCACGGGGGGGGGGGAGTCTGCAATAGTTATCAGTGAGGGCGCCATTAGTTTTTAAGAGCAAGAATCTGAGAGAGTGTCACGCCTGTGATTCATGACCTCTCAGATTTTTTCCAAAAAATTACCAAATGTTTATTATCTTATTGAAAGACCAAATACGGAATGTTTTTCTCTAAAGTTGAGTTGTTTAGTTTTTATGGACCCCTAAAGTTGAAGGTGCGGCAACAAAAATTAAGCGGATTTTCAAGACATGGAAGTTGCTGTGAGCCAAAACTCTTACCAGGAACTGTTTAACTTAAATTTTCTTTTTGTATATGGAATATAGAAGGTTGAAACTTTACAAAATGAGTGTTAAGTTTGAGGTAAGTTGTTGCCGTAAGGTCAGTGAAGGTCCTCAAAACAAGGCATTTTTGACGTTTTTTAGCGTTTTTGAGGTCCAAAAACAGCTTGTACATTTCAGTTCAGGCAAAAAAAAGTTTTGTTTGAAAGACCAGTGTAAGCACTTTAAAATAATGTATAAATAACCGAGGAAAGTTCAACGTGCTTTTAGTTGCGTAAGGCCGAAATATGAAAAATGTCATATTTTAGCGATATTCAAACGGTCATAACTTCCTCTGCCAACAACATATTGAAATATTTTTTTTGCCAATGTCATACTCTATTCTTTGTCTTAACAGAACAGTTGAGTCCTTTGAGGCGAAATGTGAAATTTTTTTTTACAAAATATTTATTTTTATCCTGTGTATTTTTTGTAAAAAAAAAAATTCACATTTCGCCTCAAAGAACTCAACTGTTCTGTTAAGACAAAGAATAGAGTATGACATTGGCAAACAAAATATTTCAATATGTTGTTGGCAGAGGAAGTTATGACCGTTTGAATATCGGTAAAATATGACATTTTTCATATTTCGGCCTTACGCAACTAAAAGTATGTTAACTTTCCTCGGTTATTTATACATTATTTTAAAGTGCTTACACTGGTATTTCAAACGATACCACTTTTGCCGTGCCAACTGAAATGTACAAGCTGTTTTTGGACCTCAAAAACGCTAAAAAACGTCAAAAATGCCTAGTTTTGAGGGCTTTCACTGACCTTACGGCAACAACTTACCACAAATTTAACATTCATTTTGTAAAGTTTCAACCTTCTATATTTCATATACAAAAAGAAAATTGGAGTTCAACCATTTCTGTTAAGAGTTTTGGCTCACAGCAACTTCCATGTCTTGAAAATCCGCTTAATTTTTGATGCCGCACTTTCAACTTTAGGATGTCCATAAAAACTAAACAACTCAACTTTAGAGCAAAACATTCTGGATTTGGTCTTTCAATAAGATAATAAACATTTGGTAACTTTTGGGAGAAAATCTGAGAGGTCATAAATCACCCCATAATGCTAGGCGTGACAGTTTCTCAGATTCTTGCTCTCAACATAAGGTTGCATCTTTCACCCCAGGGGCACGTTGGGTTAAGGGTGCCAGTTTTCAACTTTCGATACGGGTGAAATCTTGGCTCTCTACAGTGTATCGCTGGTGCTACAAGATTTTCGTTCCTGAAAAGTGCAAATCGCAACCAGTAGATTTAACGGTGTATCCACCCAATCAATCAATGTTTTGCCTTCATCAGTTTTAAGTCTATGGAGACGCAGGAGTTCCCCCCCCCCCAAACTCAATGGCGCAATATTTTACCGCTCTTTTTTATTTTATTTATTTTTTTAATTATTAAAATAAATAAATAAATAAAAATAATAAAGAAATAAAAGAAATAATTTAAATTAAAAAAATAAATGAATGAATAATTTTATTTAAAAAAAAAGTAAATAATTAAAATTTAAAAAATAAGTTAATAAGTAATTTAAATACATAAATAAATTAGTTAAAAAATCCGCCCCCCACCAAAAAAAAAAATTTTTTTGATGGCGCAACTTGCGCCATAATCCACCACCTCCGCTTGGGCACTCGTGCGGAGACGTGTATTTTGAATTTTTACGATGTCAAATAATATTAACACTTTTGAATTAAAAAAATATACAGGGTGTCCCAGAATTGCGCATACAAATTTGGAGGGGAGGTAGAGAATGTCATGAGGAGCCATAATTACATAGGAAAGCATAGACGGAAACGCACCCCTATCGAGATAATGAGACACAAAGCCAGTTAGGACGCAACACAGAATATTGTGTAAAACGCTTTATTACACACACAAAAAATAGTAAATGGTATAAGAACATCACAGGATGTGTTCAAAGTTGCAGCCATTCTCTTGTATGCACGCATGACATCTACGCGACATGGATTGGCGGAAATGGCTAGGATCCTTGAAATGCCCGGCATTTTTGAAAATGTCCGCCAATCCATGTCGCGTAGATGTCATGCGTGCATACAAGAGAATGGCCGCAACTTCGAACACATCCTGTGATGTTCTTATACCATTTACTATTTTTTTGTGTGTGTAATAAAGCGTTTTACACAATATTCTTTGTTGCGTCCTCACTGGCTTTGTGTCTCATTATCTCGATAGGGGTGCGTTTCCGTCCATGCTTTCCTATGTAATTATGGCTCCTCATGACATTCTCTACCTCCCCTCCAAATTTGTATGCGCAATTCTGGGACACCCTGTATATTTCACTTTGATACTCATTCATATAAAATATAAACACACTTTGCTTTGATTCAATCACGTAATCTCTAACTTTCGTCTATGTTAAATCTCCGGAGAGATACCACTCTATTTTTCTTGAATAAAAACTAAAAATGCATCCGAAATTCTTGTTGTCTTTTCAATTTTACGGGAAACAAAAGAATAAAAAATAGTACCATCCGTTTTTTGTATAGAAAGGCTTGAATTTCTTCAGTGAACGCTAATAATAAAATGTTTTGAATTTTCCAAGAGGTATTATTAAAATACAGGTATCAAAAAATCAATTTTTGAGCACATTTTACCGTACAAGCTCTTTTTGATATAACCTGCTGGAAGCAAATAAGTTTTCTGCATTAGGAATGTTTATAGGATTCAAAATTTTCCGTAGAGTCTAATGTACCATCTTTAGAAACTGCTCAAAAACGAATGAATCGTAGTATTCACATTAAAAAAATCCACATAGGAATGAAAAGCCCTGACCTTTTCCAAATGGAAATTGTTTGAGTTGTATTACTTTCTTAAAAGTTATGGGGGGGGGGGGATCAATGGAGAGATCAATAGAAACGCATTTCCCCATGCCACGACTCTTATTTATTTATTTTTTTTCTATATTTCCGATACATAATAAATATGTATATTTTTTGTTTTGTTTTGTTTAAGATATTTTTACGATAAGTTTTCTTTTATGCCATTTACTTTTACGGGAAATAGGTTAAAAAGCAAGTTGTACAAAATAAATGTACATCATAAAGCACTAAAGTAATTAACAACCGTGGGTGCAAATTATGAAAGACACTATATTTTATTGTATTTATCGTCGCAACATCTGACGTTAATGCTAATAAAATGTAAAAAATAATAATTTTACAACGGATTAAATTAATATAAATTTAAAAGTCTCACAATCTTGGAAATACCAAGGGGTTTTCCATTAATTTGAGTGTGCTCAAGCAAAAATACGAACTCCAAATTTCTCTTCCACGTCAGGATCGAAAGCTGTAGAGCTCGACAATGTTTAAATTTGACACTTTGATACTGTTTCTTTCAACTAAAACTAAAGCAATAAAATTTTACATAAACATTTAAAATAGGATAAATTCCAGAAAAAAAGTGGACATGACATTTGAATTTTAAAATTTAATATTTGGTCACTTGCCATGCATCATTTTCTTCAGAAATATAGGAATTTCTTGAACCCGAACTTAATTTTCCCAATTACTCAATGACTTTCTGAAAATAAAGAGCAAAAATCAGTTTTTATTTCCGTGTTTTTAGAGAGCAGAAAATATCTTTTTGTTACATCTTGTTATATCAATAAACTTGCTTATCGTAATATAATAGATTAACTTTAGTCCTTTTAATGTCTAATTTAACTTTCTGTGATGTAGTTAAAAAATAATCTTTTTTTTTTCAACCATGAAATAGGTTTATTATTAAGGTGACTGAATGTCCTTCCGTTTCCAAACTACTGTATCTCAGCTCACCAAAAACTTGTTCGGTGTAGAAAAAAAAAACATTTTTCTGTAGAGCAGAATTTATGTCCCTTGTTAACGAGAAACATTTATAATTTTAATAGTTATTTAATTTATGGTAGCGGAAAACTGTGGTACGAAAGGACAAAAAATGGAAGAACATTTATGTATAAGCTGATATAGGTAAAAGCTTTAGAATTTTAGAAGAAAAACTATTGTTTAAAGTTATTAGTTACATTTAAAACAAAAAAGTAACATATATATATATATATATACAAAAAGTATATGTGCTTAGATTAAAAAGAAAAAAAAAACTTTTTTTCTAAAAATATTTAAAATGTTTCGTGATTTTATTTCTACTGTTGTATGTGATGAAAATCATAAAAACTGCAAAGCCTACGCAAATCATTTTGATGTGACATATCTGATGACGTAAGAAGCCAGTTCAAGCAAAAATACTTGTTAACAAACTTGATTTTTATGTCGTAACATAACAATATCGAAACTGCTTTGATATTCTTGGCCACAAGTCACAGGAGAGGGCTGTTGATAGCATTGGTGGAAATTTTAAACGTATTGTGAAGAGATCAATAAATTCAGAGATCAACCTTTAGAAAGATGGAGTAATATCCATTCCCATCCTGACGTATATAATATCCACTGTTTGAAATATGTAACAAATAATGTTATTGAATATAATGAGTACTTCAAGAAATATAAGGAAATTACACTTCAAATTAAACATATTGACTGCTATGAATAATGTTAAAGATGAAGATACAACTGAATCAAGGACACCAAAAAATGAGACTATGCCAAAGAATGCATTTAACAGTTGGACAATTTTTGTCAGTTGAATGGAAAGGAAAGAAATTAGCAATGAGATAGGTTGGACAAGTACTTTATGTAGAAAATGAAGGAATAGAAATATCGCTTTCGAGACCGCATAATAATGTGGGAACGATATTTGTGTTCCCCGAGAAAGAAGAAAAATGTTTCTGTGAATCTGATGAAATTATTGAATGGTTAAAGAATTCAAAAATTGTAAGTTGACTCAGGCACTAGTATTCCTTTTAGATTTAAATTTCAGACTACTTTAATAGCTTAATTAATGTTTGCAAATTGAGATTACCGTTGACAAATACATAATCTATATGCTTAAAGTTTTTATTTTTTAAAGAAAGAGGTGAAATCGTAATGAATAAACTGTATGTGCTCCAATTTTTGCAGTTTTTCCTTTTATAATTTAGCTGAACTTCTGTGGAAAATATGATAGTGGGGATATCATTTGATAGTATTTTAATGATAGTAGGGAATCATTAAAAAAAGCTTCATTCCATTAGTTTTTAAAATTTGAATTAAAAAAAAAATACTAACAAAAAAAAATTCCTAACTTCGACTTTTTAGCAACGTACTATGATGTGCAGAGAAGTCTGCGCATCAGTCATTGAAAAACTATGTATTTTGTTAATCTCACAGACATAAATGTATCAATTATTTGTATTAATTCTCCTTCCACTACCACTGGAATACACCATGTTAAACGTAGCTTTGATTTCATAAAAATATTTCCATACAGTAGATGAAAGTGAAGCATTTATTTAAAAGTTTTCCTGGTGTTTATGTGTAGTATTAGTTTCTCTACATATTAATTTGCAATACATATTAAATTATTTAATTTATTAAAAAAAAGTATTTCTCTTCTTTTTTTTTTTTGTTTCTTGCATATGTTTACGATACACTAAGCTTTTTTTATGTTTTTCTTTATTTATTTTTGCGGAAAGTGGGTTTAAAAAGAAAGTTACAAAACAAATGTAATCCGTAAGGCATAAACGTAGTTAATGACGAGGAGCAAATTAAGAAAAAGTACTACATTCTATTGCACAGGCCGTGGTAGCCGGATCGGTAAGGCGTCACGTCAAAAATGTCGTGGTCACAAAGTCCTCCAAGTGAAACGATACCTCTGGGCGTGCTGGGCCAAGTTATTGCTCTTCCCTTGGTTCTGGTTCAAAAAGAACAGAGCGCCCTTCAGGGCCCTATCCTGGTTAAACCACGAGCTGTGGTAGGTACGGGGGACCCTGGAGTGTGGAGTATTCTATTGCATGTAATGTTGCAACATTTAACATCAATGATAATAAAATATTAAGAAGCATGATTTTACAACGGATTAAATTAATACCAATTTAAAGTCCTCATAATCAGGGAAATACTTAGGTACTTTCACTAATTTGAGTGTGCTAATATAAAAATGTGAACTCCGAATTTCTATACCTCGTCAGGAGCGAAATTTATAGGAACTGCAAATGGGGGGAGGGGGAGTGTCTATGAAACCGTTTCACTCAACTAAAACTAAAGTAATAATATTTAACTCAAATATTTAAAATAGTGTTAAACGTAGCTTACGTTTCATAAAACTATTTTCGTACTGCAGATGAAAATGAAGCATTTATGTCTTTCAAGTGTTTTAAAGATTTGCGAAGTTGCTTATCCGTAGTATTAGTTTCCCTATTCAGAAAGTAACAAAAGCCATTCATCATTTTGTATTTAAAACCCTTTTGGTTAACTCCATTAAACCAATTTCCTACTGGAATAATTCACTATGTTCAATGTTCATAACTAACAAACCCAAAATTCAACGGAAATGAGTCCAGATGACTATGAAGATTATCTCAAGTCACCCGTGGATGCATGTTACTAGTAGTTTATCTGCAAGCAGCAAACATGTTAATGATCAGCTCAACATACTCGGGATATCCAAAATTTCTAAGAAAGTTCCACATTACTGAGATAAAAGCATTTCAAGCTGCTCCGTCCAATGCATATACTTTCAATCTGAAGTCAGCTTCTACCACCAATTCACGAATTCGTCGCCCAATCAATGCTCCAGCATTGATCTAACAGAAAATTGCAACCTGAATTTCACCATAAACTTCTAATATTATTTAGTTCAGCATTATAGTTGAGCAATTTACAATTCATCGCATGTTTACATGGGCCCAAAACAGTAAGATGGTAAAAACTTTGCAACCTGAAGTGATTGAGAAATTTAAGGTTCAAACTTGAAACCAGCATTCTCAAACTCGTTTAGAACATCTACAAATGTCAAAAAAGCTGATAGTGTTTTCTTTTCTTTTTACAACAGCTGTTATAAAGTTGGCACTCAGGATACAAGTAACAAAACAGAATTATAGTACTCAATGACCAGAAAAGGGACTCATTGATCTACTTAGAATACATTTTTTTCTCTTTGACGCAGAACTTCTCATTTGAGTCTTCATGTATAAAGCAACTAGCACTTGGCTTCAGAGTGTTTCGTATAGAACCGACCTCCGAGCAATCGAACTCTATTAAGGAAATTCAACTATAATTCACTATTTTTAACTGTTACATAATATTTTTACGTAGATTTCTCCAAGCAATTAACTACATAGTCCAGTAACAATATGCGTCCAAATCCCTCACAGGAAGTACTAAGTTGCTTCTTTCCAATAAAAAATATTTTGCTTTCAATATATGAACAATACCACTTTATTTAATTAAAATCATAATTTATTAGTGCCGTCATATTGCTTCAAGATCATTTCACTACAGCACTAAAAGACGTACCAACTCACACGATGCGCAAAAAGTTAATCTGCTTGCCTATAACGCAAAGAAAAATAAATTGGAGAAGAGTAAATTGGATGCAGAGCACCTATAAAAGTAAAAACGGACAAGGCTAAATTAGATGTATACTACGAATAAAAGTAAAAAAAGAAAGAAAAGGCAGGTAAAAGGGAAAGTGTCTCCCTCGTTCCCTAAACATGTTTTCCGAAGGCCACAACTTGTTGAAAGCATTTTGATGGTTATTGGTCTTAGGGCTCAAACTTCCTGTAGTGCCCGGGTCGCATTTCGGCTCCGTCAATAAAGCCGCCTTTTGCCGACATTCCACATCTTTTCCGGCGGCTAAAAGAAAAAAAAATCCAAGAAAAAAAACGAAAGAAGAAAGTTCCACCCCAAAAAGCGTCGAACTTTAAGTAATCCACGAGTGCTTCCTTGTGGACAGAGTCGAAACCAATCAAGTTAATGGAAGCGAAGGAAGAGCGTCACGAAATCAAGTTCGCAAATATTTGTCCTCCCAGCCCAAGGACCTCATTAACGTGGCCGCCATTTTCCTTTTGCGCCCACTTCATCACACGCACCTGTCTCGGGCTGGGGTCACGTGGGACGAATAGCGCCCGCCGATTGGCTGTCCGAGAAGCATTCTGGGGAATTCACTTTTCACGGAGTCGTTTTTCTTACTTTCTTGAAACATTTTCCTTATTTTCAGTATTTCTCTTTTTCGGAGCCTTTTTCCTGATTATTTCAGTCAAGGCGCTCGCAAAAACTTTCGACAGTAATGTATCTTTTAGTCTTTCAAACTTTAAGTTTGAACTAAAACCTCATTCTTTCCGAGTGATCGATGGTGTATATATATATAAATATATATTAGTTGCGAACTCAGTCTGATACACATAAATTATAATTTTATTAAATACCAACAATCTTACTAACTGTGATTAATCACTTTTAATTTTCTTCCAGCTTTTTCTTCCTTTCTCGAAACCGAAAGTTTCAGATACAAAACTCTTTACAAACTTTCGAAAGATGAAAATATGCGTTTTGTACAGTTAACGGACAAATAGTTTGAATTTGTATAGTTTGAATTACCCTTTTTAAAATTAACAATAATGAGGGCGAAGTGCTTGCTAATTGTTTACGCGTAGAATGTCTTTAAAGCGTTCAAGAAATTTATATTTCAATTGGAAAAAAAAAAAAAAACTAATAATGACTTCGAAAAACCGGAAAAAAAATTCAGCAAGAAGTATGAAAAATATTAAGGAAGAAAATCGTAATTTGTGTTTTACGGGTTAATCGAGTTTTCGAAATTCAATGAGTTGATACGTTGTTTCCATGGTAACTAACTTGAAAAACTATTTTCATCATAAAACTAACTATTCAAATAGTTTAACTCTACTTTCTTCAGATTATTTTCTAAGTAAGTCAAATGGAAATTCTGCCGTACTTGTTTTGTATGGATTTATTTCGAAAGGGGTCAACGTCAATTATTACGAGATCTTGGAGTCGGTACCATAAAACCCATTTTTTCTCTTTGGTGATTTGATTTGCACTTTTTTATATTATGTCAGATTAAGTCATTTTATAACCAATTTGATATTAAAAAAACTGATATTTCAAACACAATTTGAAAAATTTAATTTTTTTGAATTAACTTTTTAAAAATTGCATTTTCTTCAAAAACTGACCAAAAGTTTATTTTTTTTACTGGTTCATTACTTAAAGAGCAAAACTGTTATGGATTGAATTTTATATAAGTCAAATAGTTTTTGAGAAAAAAAAATAACTGAAATGACTCAATAAAAAACACGAAAAATTCAAAACACCTGTGAAAAATTTTTTTTTAATAAAAAAAAATACTCAAGTTATCTCAAAAGTATTGCATAAATGTTACATATAGTGTCTCGAACATGTAAAAAAAATCTGTATTATAGATTCATATTTAAAAAAGCCTTTGCATTTTAAATTAGACAAAATACATGAAAAACAAAGCGAGAGAAAACAGCGTTTAAAGTTTTCAGTTTACTATGTCTTTATCAAAATTTCAAGTAGGGAACTATAATTTTTATCATAAATACCTGAAGTATTTGGAAGCATTTTAAAATATCCCTCCTCCCCTAGCACTTTATTTTTTTCCTATGGCCCTTTCTCCACTCCTATTGCATTCTTTACGATCTTTTGCGCTCTTTAAAATTTGATGTTCAATTTCCTTCTAACGTTTGCAAATTTTTCTGAGGGTGATTATACTTGCTATTTTTGCAGATTCTGAGCCAAATTCTAGTCCAGCAGCTTTTTGAATGTTTTGCACTATTTCCTTTACACCAGTATTGTATTCTGTAACTTCTTAAGAAGTCGCCGATTCAGCCCGTTTCTTTGAAACGAAAGTTTTCATTGGACATTTGTTCCATATCATGGTATGAAGAGACTCATTAGCATTTTGAGTGGCACATCACAAACATCTTTTTAATAAACCATCAGATGCCAAGGTCTGATATATTGGCAGAATTTTGGAAGGTGCTTTTTGTTTATAGGGCACAAGAAGCTGATGCGATCCAGGCTAAATACCGCGACTAACAGCAGATTGGTAAAAACACCATGAATCAGCTCCAGCAGGGCATTTCAAGTGTTGTGGTTAAGCATCTGTTGCAACAGCATGGTAAAAAGTTGCGGAAATGGCGCTTTTCATTGCTTACAAGTTGCCTTTATTCTCAAGTATCGCTTTCTTGCAGTACCGTTGAAGTTTCGTTATTGTCGGGTCTAACAAAGTATACCATGGGATTTACCACCCAAAGTAACTCCACGTTTTTTGCAGGTTTTCACACAATCCCGCAACTGTTTACACAACCTTTTACTTACATGGTAGCCACTCTTCTTTTACGATCACAACATCAAGGCTATAAATATGTTGGAAGGATTTTTAGTCACCATCTGAAAGTAAAGTTGTGTACCGCATTCCTATTTTCTCAGATCTTTCCCACAACTTACGAGCGGCCTTCATTTCCACCGAGTTAGACGACCCAGTATGGTTTAACTGACAAGAACTTTCGTGACTTTGTACCAAATTTCAGAATCAGGGGATTTCTCCCCCAACAAGTTTTTTGCCGCTGTGCAATGATGACAAAATTTCGACATAACTTCATAATCAATAATGAAGCCGGTCATTATGTCTATAATACAACCAACTCCAATACGGGAAATCTGCCCACGAGTTAACCACGTTCCATCAAATGAAACTGCAATGTTTATTACATTGTATTCATCTCCATTTGCTTGTCGAATTTTTTTTCTTACTACATCCGGTCCGGCATTACCTGCAGCAAAATATGCAATGCTTAATTTGTCGACATAATTTCTGAATGTTGTCTGTGAAAATACAGGCATGTTCATCCCCATACAAAAATGTTTGATTCCAGTGTAACCTCTGTCCATCTGAAGAAAAACTTTACAAACTGTCCTTCAAAAGTTTTACTTCTTTGGGTTGGATATTCTTGTGTAGCAGGTGTAGATACAGCTTTTGAAGTTTTAACAGGTGCAATTTAGTTTTCATTATTATTTTTTTTTTTTGTAGGTGTTCAAACGAAGTTTTGCTCGCCAGTTTGGAGCTGCCTGATGGCATTTATAACCGTCCAAACAATTTAGGAGTGCTATTTTTGCACTTTGTTAGAGCTAAATTGAGGACTTAAAATATCTTCAATTAGCCTGAAGCATGGGTTTTTCAATTTGTTCTTTATAAGTGTCTAAAGGCTGGGTTTTTTAACTTAAATTGAGGACTTAAAATATCTTTAATTAGCCTGAAGCATGGGTTTTGCGATTTGTTCTTTGTAAGTGTCTAAATGTTGGTTTTTTTAACTTGATATTTTGAAAGTTTAAACCAGTATTTTATAACCGTTCAAACAGTCTGGAGTGCTATTTCTGTATTCTGCAAGAGCTAAACTGAAAAAGTTAAATATTTCCAATTCGCCAATAGGATAGGTTTTTTGATTGATTTTTTGCAGAAGCTTACAGGATGTTTATTATTATTATTAAAGTCGGGTTGTCTTTCGGCATTTTGAAAATGTCCAAGCAGTCTGGGAGGACTCTTTTTGTATTCTGCAAGAGCCAAAATCAGAAACTATAACTATTCCAACGTGCCTAAAGAATGGATTTTTTAATTGACATTTGAAATATCAGTAGCTGCTCAGTAGCAAAATAATCGCAAATGGAAAGGCAGGCCATCTATTCCAGATCTACTAACAATCAGATTCTAAAAATTTTCAAGTTTTAGCTTGCCTTAAATACCTTCTCTAAATGTGTCACCAGCCTTCGGGATAAAAGATTCAAAATTTCACCAAGATTCTGGTTAATTCATGGACCTATAAGATGATGCACCTTTTTCTTTTTTTTTCTTTCAATTAAAATGATTGCGATAAGTAAATTATTTTGCTCCCCAAATACTAGGTTTTCTACTCAGAGTTGGTTTCTCGCATACAATACCTTGTTTAGTTCATTTCAGTTTAAAAACATGGAGCATTCATCAAACTTGAAAAAAGGAGGGAAAAACCTATTTTGTAATATTTAAAATCAAAAGCTCCTTTTTTGCTGAAATAAAAAAAAATTGAAAACTACGAACGAATCATAAAAGTATATATGCACGAAGAATCATTGGAAAAATATTGTCACAAATAAAATCTCTTAATCAATACCAAATGCATAACAAAGTACAAACAACATTAACATATTTTAAAGTTAAATGAAATAACAACTTAAATAAAGCATGAGCTATAGGCCATAAATTATAAATTTCTCTTACCATAACTTCAACTTTCTAAAAACAGGGGGCTAAGAAAAAGAACTATAATGTGACATTATAACATCAACCGAGATAGGATTGTAAACAATGGTAAGCCATAAGGTTTTTTTTTAATTTTTTAAAAATATTATTTTTCAAGATAATACCTTTCGGTAGCTAATGTGATAATACATAAACATCCACTGAGTGCATAAATGACAACTTACTCGGTACCGTGAGAAGTGGGAACCCAGAAATATTGAGCTCGCTTCCCACTGAGGAACCTTTTTTTCTCTCACTATTTATCGCAGAGAAAACCTTTAACCCTTTTTATGGCGGAACCACCACGCTAGAGCTTAAACCGCACTAGAAACGCACAAAAGTTTTACGTCCAACATGTAATGTTCCATTGTGAGCTGCTCCATGTTTCATATTGTTCCATCAGACAAACTAAAAGTATTTTTGGTGATTTACACTGTATTTAGTTTTTCTATCACTTAACTTATTTCATGCGTAACTAAAAAAATGTGTAATTTAAAATAACTAATGACGAATAGTTTTACAAGAAATGCACATTTACTTATGAAATTATTTGTATTTTACATTTATTCTATAGAATAAATCAGTGAAATGTCATTGCTTGTAATGGACGGTTGTTAACTTTACGCACCCCTCTTAAAAACAAAAACCACAACAGCAAAATTAAAAAAATACATTTTTTGGTCCTAAATGAGCTTCATTTTTCTAATTATAATGCAAAATGTGAACTTTGGAGAAAAACGGATTGTGCCCGTTAAAGGGTTAAAATGTAATTCAACCTTTCACCATGAAATTATTTGTACATTTCACTATTACAGGGGTCTGCATATCAACCTCCGTATTGGATAAGGAGTTGTGTGCGTTATGGTGGGGATATGGTGCTGGAAGAAGCATCGATAGAGAGCCCTATACTGCAAAGGGAGGCTGCCCTATACTGCAAAAAATTAACTGTTGTTTTACAGTATAATACTGGCAGCTGAGGTTCCAATTTAAAGCCGTTTAACAGAAATGAACTGCAAAACTAGCAATTTTACAATTTTGTACGGTAAAGTTAGAAATTTTACAGTTTATTACCGTAAAATTTAGCTGTGTTATGCTGTACCAACAACAACTATTTTATACAGTAATTCTCATTAAATTTAAGTTATACCATTTAAAGCTCTGCTTTCGAGTAAACTGCAAAAATGAACTGTTGTTTTTACAGTATAATACTGGCAGCAGTGGTTTCAGTTTAAAACTGTTAAATGCACGGTAATAAACTAAAATTAGCAATTTTTCAGTTTGTTAATGTATAAATAGAAATTTTTACAGTTTTTTTTTACAGTGTACACGTGCTATTTGCAGTAGTAGCATTGACATGGCGAGCATCGTCATATCTGTACCTCAGAACCAGACTAACGTAAGTCCATTTTCGTCATTTTTCGGTAGAGGGGAAAAACGATTGTCGAATACATCGTTTTTCCCCTCTACTGAAAAATGACGAAAATGGACTTACGTTAGTCTGGTTCTGAGGTACAGATATGTTATGGAGGAGTATATTTGTAATGGTGTTTGTTTTTCTTTGGAATAATTGAATGTTATAAAAACACTTTTAAAGAAGAGCAAAAGAACCGAAAGAGAAATGTACTTTGAGAAGTTACAATGGTGGACACAATTGAATGACCTGCATAATGACTGGAAGTGTTCTTATTGTGCTATGATAGATAAGCTTTAGCACTAGAATTGATCACTAGCTGTTATGTTGCTAAGTAAAGTGAGTAGGATGCATAGGAAAGACAGAAAACTGATTTTAACTCAAAAATAATAAATAAAAGAAACATAACTAAGCCACAGATTATAGAAACAAAAACCAGATTTTAAAACATCGGAATGTAAAAAAACGAATAAAAAAAGGCGTTGAGATGTAATTGGTGAATGATTTGTGGTCATTGGAGACCCTTGTTTTATGAATTTGAACTGGTGCTGATCATTCATCTGGTATACATTCCAAACAAATTGTTGTGAACTTACATCAGATGAATAATCAACATCAATTCAAATGTATTAACCGAAATTCTCCGATATTGTTGTGAATTTACAGCAGATGAATAATCAACACCAATTCAAATGCATTAACCAAAATTCTCCAATATTTTGGAAAATGTATCAATGCTGATAAAAACAACACGTTCACGACTTCTAGAAAAGTAAGGAGTAAGCAGTTTAAGATACTAGTCTTTTTTTTTCAATTTATAAAGCGAAATATTTACATTGAATTTTACTTTTAACTGCTCGAAGTAAAAAGTAATACGCCTAACTTAGTTTTACTGAAAAGTTCTCAATAAATTCTTAACATATTGAAATATTCCAGAAGTAATTAGTTAATTAATTTACCGCAGCCGGCAATTTGTTTTTTTTTTTTTTTTGTTTGTTCGATTACAACGATTTTCAGTTAAATTAACATTCATAATAAATTAATTCTTTGTCATATCGAAAATTATTTAATAAAATATTTCGGTCTTAAAAAGATTTAATTATTCAAGAAAGTGGAGGATATTAATAAATAACTTTTGAGAAAACTGCTTCTCTACGGCGTTTAAGTTAAATCGTAATTGCTGGAAATGATTCCCCAAAACATATTTTTAAAAATGAATAAAAACAAAGGACTGCAAAATTTTTCGCTGCTAAAATGCTTGCCATAATACATAATGTACGAGGCATTATAAATAACTAAATATTTCTATTAAATAAAATATGAAGTACATCTTAACTCTCTGATCAAAGCACTTGGGATATTTTTTCTAATTTATGCATGCGTCTGTGATTAAACCGTTTTTTATTCTCAAACGAAATGTTTAAGATTAAATATTCACCCGCAGGATGTATTAGTGAGTAGCTCACAATGATAAAATATTTTATTCATGCGTTCATTATGCAAATAAATATCGCTCTTGCATTATTTAAAAGGCGATTCGAGCATTTCATTAATTATCTACCAACCAATATTTTTATTTTTGTATGCTCTTGAGGCAAAATTTATTGCTATTTAGGCTAATTTTTTTGTAGATTTAAATGATTCTCTTTATTTTTTTCCGAACAAGTGGCTATTGTATTATTTTCGTTTGCAAACTGAAGTAGTAAATTTTTAATAAAAAAATTATAAATGCTATAAATTGCTGTTTGTTTTAGGTTTTTTTTTTCTAATAGTGGTAATTTTCGGATGAAAATTAAACACGTTAGACGATTAAATCAGCTGATTTTTCCTGCTTGGAAATTATCATTGGGGGTATGCCCTCTTCGGAAAACTTAGATAACATTTATTTTTTGGGCTGTGTCTGCTTTTCTACTGTTTAAATAAAAATCTTAGGGAAGACGATCCAGTTTTTGATGAAACGCTTTGAAAAAAAAATCATATTTTAGAATGGTAACACCTGTTTTCTTTCAGTTTGCTCAACACTGCCTCTCTGGGTTCTTAGTCCATATATAAACACACTTTACGATGTCAATTTTTATCTTGAGTTGGCAAATTGAAAAAGACTCATTAAAGAAAAATATAATGTTTCTTTAATTTGTTCAATTGATAAGAAAACTTTAATAAAGCGAAACATACTTCAAATTAAACACACGTGTTTTCACTTGAAGGGGGGGGGAGGGCAGCTACAAAAACCTGTTTTACAATGAGGAAGATATGAGCCTATGGATAAACAATGAGAGACAAAGACGATGAAAGAGGACAAGAATTATTAAGCAGAAACAAAAAAAGATCAAGCAGTGTAGTTTGACTCTGATAAGTTCACATCCAAACCGCTGAAACTTGAGCGATTCCATTTCTTAAAACATGATGAGAAAAGCCGGTTTTCATTGCGGTAACGAGCATTGGCGGTGTACCAATCAAAAAATCCCTCCTCTTTGAACCCAAGCATAAAAGAGCTCGTTCAAGGTCAAGCATATTTTTACTACAGCCGTGTTATAATAGATGAAAGTATTGAAATCGTTTTCAAAATGAACCATTAGAAAACGGAAATGGAAATAAAATATATATGTATGAATATAAAGACAAGGAAAGCATTAAAAATCTATTGAACGAAACACAAATAATTACTAGAAATTCTATTGAAAGATTATTTGGTTTAAGTGTAAAAACAGCAATTAAAAAAAAAGATAGCATTGCTTAGCATTGTCTAAATTTGAACCACTTCTTTGATTTCAATTCAGACAAAATTATTTAGCAATTATCCCCTTCGTACTTTGATTTCTAGGCAGTATTTCATATGTTGAAAAATGGACTTAATTTGGTTAATGGTTCTTCTTCTGTCCCATAGTTTAAATAAGCTTGGTACAGATTCTTGTAATTTGCTGGATAAACTCCTCCCTCATTTGTTTGTTTTTATTTTCAATATGTTTTTCGATTTTTGTTTGATTTTAAAGTTGTTTGACCTTTCAACGGTCTTACTGAAATCTATTTATTATTCTAGTTTTTTCATTTATTATTTTTGAATTTTCATGTTTTTCACATAATTTGTTAGAGTCTTGTTTCTGTGTAAAGTCTAAGTGTTGATCGTATGTTTTCTTTTCAGGTTTTATCCAATTGGTCTCGGTGTGCGTTTCTGTTTTCTATTGAATCTTTTCGTTTCCAGTTAAGTTATTTATTGGTTACAGGTTAGTTTTTTTTTTTTTGATGTTATTCAATTGTTCTTGTTCCCCCCCCCCTTTTTTTTTTGTTTCTTACATTCTTGATATTACGTCTTCTACATTAGAAAAGGGTTTTCTTGTAACTACAAAGCATGTCTCTCATATAATTTACAATCTTTTGTGCTTTTTTAACATTGTTTTAACCAATTCTATTTCAGCACAATATGTTAGTTGAATTTTATTGTTTTAATTGACCATTACGGCAAATAGATATAAAACAAATATTCTTATTTCTTCGCACGCACTTTTCGTGACTTAAATCTAGAAAACTCGAGGACAACCAAGATTCAAAACAGACCAAGGAATCTCTGCGCACGAATGCAAATTTTATTGGAGAAATACTCTCTCAAGAAAATGATTTTTGGAGAGTATAACAGAAAAACCCAAAAAGTAACATGACTATAGTTTTTCTAGATGCTAGAAAAGATAGCTCCAGTTAATGACGTTACTTCCACTGAAACATCCGTTACACGTTGGAATTTTATCTCTTCGTACCAAACGGAGTACAACTTCAATAACGAAAAGACCTTCAGTCTTCAAAAGCAACATCGTTTTAACTCCACGTAAAACTATGATGCTTCCAGATAGGTGCTTATGTTCAGGTAATTCTGGCGTTCCACTTAAGGTGCGTTATCCCTCCCGAAAGGGACCGAAATATTTTCCTTAATCTGAAGCAAAGGGAATCAAAAGTCCTACTTTGCGAAAAGCCCAACAAGTGGCATCTCTAAAAGCCACTCAGAGAAGCAGGGGTCTCGGTAAGTGAGCGGCAGTCTTTGGTCAACGTTTTGCATCCGACAGACCTCACACGAAGACTCAGAAAAAGGAAAGATGCCCAACTTCAAACGAAGAGCCCTCTTCACATAGATGCTTACAAGTCTCCAAAGAGCAACAGGGCACAAGTTGGGAGGTCAAAACAGTGGGAGGATATATGGTAGAACTGGAAAGATGCTACTTAGCGATGAATTTTCAAGCAGCATCAAGTATTGATTCGCTTCCGGTGAAGAAATAAAAATCCTTAGTTAGTCTTTTCATTCTATCAACTATCCAATGAACTAAAACCTGATTTATGCATAGTGAAAAATTGTTTCTTCACTAAAATGTGAACGAAAACTTTTAGCTATTGTCAGTGGAAGGCTAAGGAAATCGGCAAATTTTGGTTCGAAGATGTCTTTGGATGTTTAAGTTACATCAATATAGCTCACCTCATCTGAGCAAGTTTTGTTTATTGAAGTTATACCCTGTTTGATGATATGAGTAATTTTCCGATGCATTTTAATAGCGCGGAGAAAGAGTTGGTTGGAGTCACGTCATAAATTGAAGCAGTCGGAATGGTTTTTGATCCACTTAGAAGAACTACAAGGGCCTTTCACTAATATAATTATTTTAATTACAATTATTATTAATATTTTTATTATTATTTTTGACCTATTCAAAGTGCAAATCTCAAATCTCGACATTAAAGGTTTACTTTTTTTGCGATATAATTTTGTTCTATCATTGTTTTTCTTTCGTTCGTACGTTGTAATACTGAAAATAAAGTGTTTGAAGTAAAAATGTTCCTAATAAAGAGTAGCACAGTAGTAAATGTAATGTATTGAATCATAATACATAATTGCTTGAAAGAATGAACCTGACATCATTTTGAGATTATCAATAATTTTGCATTGAAGAGACAAGGAAATTGTTTTCAGAAATTGTTTCAGTAGATACAGAGGTGTGTTTGTCTCTGAGCGAACTTTTTGAACATACATTTAGCTAGAAATCCTACAGGAATAGTAGATTGACTTTTTATTTTGGTCATCTCAAAAGATAAAGGCTGCAAAGATACATTACTTAGCCTACTTAAGGTACTGAATACTGTAAAAAATACTGCACTACCTTCTTCCATCACTTCACTTTGTTTCGTAAATGTTGCACTTAATGAGATTTACCTAGTATACACGCTGTACATATAGCAATATTTTTTCTCCAAAGTGCTGTTCAATTTTCAATACATTTTTGAAGCAGAAAATCAGTTGCAAAAGAAGATTCAATTTAGATTAATGGCTTTACATCCATGAAAAATAAAGCTTCCGAAACTAATTGCATTTAAAGAGACCTAGTTTTTTGTTATTAGTTTCAATTATGTAGAATAATTTGCTTCAATATTTAATTAAGTCCCAAAAATGTGGTTTAAGTCAGTGGTTAACATTACTTTGGCGAGTTGTTGATTTTGGAAATCCGTACCACATCTTGCGCACTTGATTGCAATATCGCGAAGAGATCCGGTTACTTCTGTCTCTTGAGCAAATGATTCTTTAAGGAGGCTAAACAGAAAGATGCCAAGACTTCGGCTGCGAGTCTGCAAGTTGGTGGATCCAATTATCACTCTCAGGGTGACATGTCCCTGGTCGGTGGCCTCTCTCCGCATTATTCCCAACTAAACAAACGGGGCGGAAAGGGTTTGTCCTCGACAGCTCAAGCCAGAGCAATGAGAAAATCTACAAGCTTCATTTCTGTTTTAGTGCCAGAGGCAGAGAAGAGATTGGGTTCAAAAAGGTTGGGCTAAACGAGCCGAGACACGTGGCGTAGGTCAACAAGCCGAAGGGAATGAAATTATTAGGACCCGGATGACACACCGATGTATATACACTGACGCAATCGCCTCTGGGAAATCGGTGCGATATTGAACCGTTGAGGAGAAAAATGTTGCTCTCTTATCAATAGATAAGCTCGAGTAGTTCCTTATATTAAATAAGCTATATTAAACTTTCACGGGAAAGGGAGAAAAATGACCCATTTTTGTCGATCGGGAATGACATTTTTTCAGACTGACGGGATAGATTACATTATTATAAAGACAAAACAAATTGCTAACAGGCGACAGTCATTAAAAATGAAAAAATAAAAGTATTGTAGGAAATCAAGATTTGGAATTACCCCAGTATTGTAATTTATTTAGACTAAAATACTACATTATACTAAAAAATAAATAAATATGTGTTTTGATTATTGATGTGTATTTTTAGATATATTAATAATGTAGAATCAAGTAGAACTATTGATTATACCTTGCATACTCGAGCACGCACCCACTTGGTGTATTAACTTAATGCCATCATTATGAAACAAGATGATATTCAGATTTTAAATTGATAACAGAGATTCACGAAATTAAAGTTTTTCAAAAATACAAAATAAGATTTTGCTGATCTTTATGGTTTTGGTATGTTAATTTGAAAAATGGCCTTCATTTTTCTCCATCACGTCAGGATTTTTTTGTAAAATTGGTTTATATTTTTGCTAATATCCTGAAAAGATTTTTCTCTCGAAATTAATAGTTCAAGTATTAACTGACAATTAAAGTTGGCATAAAGTTCTTGGTGATACACATTGGTTCTTAAGTAATCAACTATTTTTAATATGTCTGAATAGAAGAAAATGTGTTGCCGGGTTATCTCCACTCCCTACTCAATCAAGCATCCTGTTGTTGGATGGGTTTTTCTCTATTACGTGACATTCGGCCAAGCGCGGATCCTGAGGGGGGTGGGTCATGGAGTTCATGACCCCCCCCTTAAGCTACTAACTATAGCATAAAACTGCATTTTTTGGAATAATATTACGAAAATATTGCCCAACACCCCCATTTTTGCTCGAAAATTGCCCTTTGGCCCCTCCTTTCCGAAAATGACCCCCTCCTTAACCACAAGCTAGATCCACCCTTCAATTCGGCAAAGCGATAATTTTGGCCCTCCCAGAAATTTAAATCCCTGAATTGAACCCACGACCTCCGAAATTCTAACGGAAGCTATTACATCAGAGCCACGGAGCCTTACTTTATTCAGTAAATTATTGAATTTTCAAACATTAATTGACTTTTGGATCACCCTGAATATTTCTCGCTCATAATAACATCCAGTAAAGAAACTCTTTGTTCTGTAAATAATTTCTGACAAATACTTCTAAAAAGCAATCTATGTAAATTGAAATAGTCAACATCTTTTTCTGGTGCCCTTTCTTAGAAATTCCACAAACAACCTTCTGAAAGTACTGTATTCTGAATGAGGTGGAAAAAAGGAGCATAAATTAATTTCTTGAACGCCGCAATATTCATCACGCGTTAATTTATCATTTTCTGATGAAAAAGCAAGCAAGAAAGAGATAAAAAAGAAAAGAATGAAAAACATAGCTGAATATTTTCCTGCACTGCCAGCAAATTTCATTAAAAAAAACAACAAAACCAGCAAATGCTCATTAGCCTAAAAGAAACCTAATATTTACTTTAAGTCCTTAAACGCCATCTATCGAACAGAAAGGCTATTATTTCGCCAAACATCAACCGCGTTAAGGCAACAATTTTCATTCACTTAATTTCAGCAATTAATTTGATTACAGAATTCTTGATGAGCAATTTACGTTTGGAATGATGTAGTATCTCGGAACGAATTAAGATGAAATCGTAGAACTTCGGGAGCATGTTTGTTATCTTCTTTATTACATTATTTTTTCAGAGAATCGATGTTGGAAATGTGCGGAGACGTTAAATGTAAAAATGGGGCTGTATTTGAAGATTAATTAAGTTATAAACTAAGCATCATTAGCAACTTCATTTTGGGGGTGAGCGGAGTTCTCTCAACCAAAAAAAAGAAGCTCACTAGAATAAACAAACGACACCGTGGTCCAGCTAATCAGAATAAAAATGAAAATCACGACCATGTTATGGTCTAAGCTTATTTGCCAAAACAGTTAGGTAATTAAGGCAAACAACTTTGTATTCAGCATTTGTTGGACATAGAAAAGTATACATTAAGTACGGGAACTTAATCTCTTAACTTATTTTACATTAGCGGGCAGAGGACAAATTTTGAGATAAATTAAAAACACTTGATGTTCAAGCAGAGGTATTAAGTGAAAAATTTATTCATGTTGTTCTTTTACGGCATTTAGGAACTATGAGGGTAATTATTTAGTGTCATAAAAGTGGGTCTTGTACCTAGGAGTTGCATTAGTATTTTGTGTCACTAAAATTTGCTTTGTACGAAAATGACTACTATTCACAAGCAGATTTAGACTGCATTGTTGCATACAAACTAATTTTTCAATAGCTTGCTGGAAATTAATAAGTATACTGCTGTGGGAAAGAAAAGGGCAGCAACTGAAAATGTTTCATATTGCCCTTTTTTGCATTTTTGTCATATTTTGTAGCTTTATTGTACAAGCATGTTTATCAGGCAAATGGAATGAATATGAATTCATTTCACTTGAAATAAATTCAAATGCGAAATGAGGCATTAATTTCGTTAAAATTCAATTCAACTACAAACAAAATTATCTAGTTGCAGCTTCATTCCTTCGCATTTTTACTGATGCCGCTGCCGCATTTCGTCAACATAATGAAGTTTTACCAATCTATAGTTCTGTCGCGACCCATCTCAACCACAGAACACATGACGAAGCACGATCACGAAGCGACTGACACCACTTATTCGTCCAGTGGTTTTGCTTGGAGGAAGTGTAACTTTGTCAATACACGACGGTGATACATTCATTTATTTCGAGATCAGTATATTTAGTTAAAGATCTCTGCTTTATCAAAAAAAAAAATGTAAGTGATTTTTTGGGTTTGAGTCATTATACATGATCCTATTTAATGATTCGAGAGGTGATAAAACGCTAAACCAAGAATTCTGTAGTTCCATAAAGGTGATACGATAAAGGAAAATAACATTTGTCAGCAATCAACTTATCGACAGGTCTAATGCATTTGTCTATTGATTATTTATTCTATAATATTTTCATGTATTTGACCAACTAGTAACAACAGCAGAACACAGGGCACTTAATTAATTTTTTGTTGTTCAGTGATTCAGTCGACAAAATATACTTATCAATGTCGATGGACAATGATAATTTACCTTAATTTCAACACAAACCAAATCATTTGAGTTAGCAATTTCTCTGGTTCCATTACAGATATCCACTATCTTTTTACATTAATATTAAAATCGGTTTGTCAATTTTTTTTCCATCAATTAGTGATTTCTATGGTACACATCATTTCACTAGTATTTACCAGTAGGAGATGGAAAATAAATGCATTGGAAATATTTAAAGAAACTTCTGATTAAAAAAGATAACAACCGCGAAGAAAAAAAGTTTGTAACACTTATTTCTGGATTCATGTGGGCTTTACTAATTGTTTATTATATGATAAGAGTGTTTAGTACAATAGATTTAGAATTTCAGGTTGATAACTCTTTTTATTATTTAGTGCCTTATAATTTTTCAATGTAATCTTACTTTTTTTTTTCAAGGCTCCATGTTTTAGCGACAAAGCTAAAGATGGTCGCTTAGGAGAAGAGGAATTATAGTATGTAGATCCATAATTTGAATTAAACTGTTCAATCAGACTTTATGAGCAGATTCAAACGTCCACTGTCGGACACAGCCATTAATTGAACTCAATTCAATTTACCTATCACTAGCCTTCCTCAGTCATAAGTGATCTTAGTACCGCATAGCGCAAGAGGTCTTCAAAGTGCATAAGCATCAAAGCTTACTGTGAGAGTACCCATTATTGGATTGGTCGAGATTGAATAGTCCTATATATATATATAAATTGATAATCGCTGCGCGGATTATGGAGGACGAATTCATTTAATCAAATGGTATGTCACTCGATATCCCAAACAGAAATGGCTTAGCTGCGTATGAGTAGGTATCACGTATATGAATATTTATAACAATTGATTAGTTTAGTTTAATATGAATAGAGAAGGATATAGAGTGGCCTCGCTCAAATTCGTTGTTACCCGAACAATTTCTGAATGGCAAGAGCTATAGTAACAAAAATGATGGCTAGGTATAGTAAAGTTGTCGTGCGCTACCTGGTGAAGAAATGCGGAGTTAGCAATCGTATCTTAGAAACGGTACGAGATACGGGAATAAAGTTACAAATTCATGCAGCATCATCAAATTAAGAAAAAAAAACATCTTCCGTACAGAAATGTTAAAAACAGCGACGTTAAATGTATTCTAGTTACAAGTTCTCGGGTACGATGGTTTCATGGAATGAAATTCACATTTACCTGATCTGAGCCCTTGGCTTTTTTGGTAAGGGTAAATCAAACAGTGAGTGTATGTAACCTCACCACCAACATTGCAGGAACTTAAAAAACGTATTACAGATGTATATCCAAAAGTCCTTCTTCCATGTTGTGCAATGCGAGACGGAAAGTTCATCTGGAGCCCATATTAAAATAACTTCAAAATTCTTATTTTGACCGTTTTTCTCAATTTAAAGTATACATCTAGGATTAACGATCTGTCCAGTGCCTCTATACCCAGAACTAGAATCTTATGAGAAAATAATAGATTTAGGCTGAATTGAATTACTCGGGTAAACCTGTCTTTTTTTTTCTTTTTGTGGGTTATGCTAAAGAAATCCTTTTTTGTTCACCAAATTTTTCACATAGTTTTAGTAATTAGGTTATATTAAGCAAGGTAGTAAGTACTGCGTTCCTCGACTAGAAGGCATGAGTTTATATTCGAGAAGTTGCTTATATTAGGCAGCTCTTTTTTCATCGATTTTTAGTTGAAGTATATGGCGCTGTTTGGGTCAAGTTATATCGCGCTTAGGTCCAGCTCATACGTGTAATAATTAACTCCCAAATATCTAAGTATTTTTTTTTCTAGAAATACTTAGGAATCACCATTAGAAATCAATAGAACGAAGTTCCTCTTAAAATAATTGAAAGAGTGTGTTTCAAATGTGTAATATACATCTAAACTTATGTTTGTGTATTCGAAAATCAGTTTTACGTTTATCATCTATAACTCGGATCAAACTCTAAATATTTAATGAGCTGCTTCTTTAAAAGCAACTCTTGAAAACTTCATTTCGTTGCTTATTACGCCAGCATAAGAGCATTTGTGTATCCAATTTGACCCACATTGAATCATGTTGATACATTTCGAGAAAACAAAAAACAAATGATTTTTTTTGTATGAAAAAAAAATCAACGAAGATTATGAAACAGTTTGATTGGAAACACTAATAGTGTTACATGAAATTTAGTTTTGGTACTCAACATTAGTTACAGGAATGAGCAAAATCAAAATGTAAAAATTGTATTAACTATAGATTGCTGCATATTTACAGTATTGCAACTAGAACTTGCTCCCGTACCTATTTTGAAGGTCATTTCAATTACAATAATGAATTTGGAAAAAAAAGAGGAAATACTGAAAAAAACTACACAAGAAAAATTACATTTGTTATCTAGGTTTACAAAATTCTTCATAGGAGAGAGCAGGGATAATGATCCATCTGAGATTTTTTCTCAAACTAAGAAACTTTACATGCGCTTCAAAGGCTGTTTGAAATCTGATCATTAGCAAAATTAAGGTACTACCCAAACCTCAAACTATGCTAAAGAGGATTTTCTCAGCATAGAAATAAGATATGACTTGAAGAAATTAACAGAAAAGTTTTCGGTTGCTTAAAAGAATAACTTACCTGGTTTAATGTACGCATTCATTGCGTAGCATTGTTCATTTGTAGAAATATGATGTAGTTCTGTCCAACTTTAAGAAGCCGAAAATAAGTCCTAGAATATGCATCAACCTAAAAAGTTTTTTTAAAGTAAATAATTGTAAAATAAAATTTAAAACATATATTTACCTGTTAGATCTTGCAGAATGCAAGCAATATATAGGTTATTTTTTATTGATTTAAATATTTAATTAGAATCATTTATTTTGTATTTTAAATCTATTTATAGTGCAAATGCATTTTAGTCTTTGTAATATTAGCACAACAAAGGAAAATAAAATTATTGTTATGGATGTCCAACATTACTTTTTTCTCTTGTAAATATGCTTAAAAACGACTTTTGAGAAGAATTAAATGTGTATATGTTCGTAAAGTAATTAAGAAAAACTATCGCGTGAAAAGTGTTTGGAAGAAAGATTTGAATTTTGAACAGTAAATATCGTGGGATTACAAGTGAAACACACTCAAAATTATAAATTTTTAAAGTCAAAATTATTAATTTTCAGATTTTTAGTTTATCTTACACACAAAAATGAGCTATTTCTACTGGTGAAACCCACTAAGTCATATCTTTATTATGCAATGCTATAGTAGTGAAATACACTAAGTAGTATAATTAATGATAATTATTAATGCCCCACCATTATCATGCTGTTTTTTGACTTAGTGTGTTTCACTTGTAACGCCACGATATTTTGTTTTTAAATGGAAAATTATCTTTATACTGCGAAAATGAGAATTTCGGTACTCAACATTTGAAAGTAAAAAAATAAATAACTAAGCACACATGTGATTCTGGCTTTATGGAATCCCTTTATTAATGCAAAATATTGAACTTGAGTAACACAAGTGAAAGTTAGATAGTGATTTAAAGCCCCCATTGGATACTTATACTCTCACTCTACTGCTTGTTTATAATTTATTAGCTTGAAGTTTTGCATTTCGTATTTATAAGGCTTAATGTACTGTCTGTTTTCAAACTCCGAGCCTGGCAGTAGCGGACGTTTGCATTTGAAAAAGGGGTGATAGGTTAAGGAAAAGCACTTGCTGGTGCTTTCAGTTTTTATTCGCTTCTTACTTCCTGGTTGCGTTTCCACCCTATTTTAGGAAAATCAAAAGAAATATCAGGCATACGCAAATGCGAGGAAGGTCTTGTGATAAAAAAATAGACAGTATATACTGAAATACTCCATAATGATTTTTTTCAATTTTTTGAAAGTGTCAATGTTTTTTATATTAGTTCGACTTGCGGCTAATGATGGAAAAATGTAATGAACATTTTTTGTACTTAATACACAAAGGTTCGTTAATTTTAGCTGATTTTTACCTACTATTCTTAAAGTTAATATAATGCTTTATTTGTCATTATTAAATTAATTTTTTAGTTAAGTTTACTAAATAAAAACTCATAATTGGAAATAAAAGTGTGATAGTGTAATTGGGGTGTATTTAAAATACCATTATTTCTCATACGTATTACAAAGTAATTCATACAATTAAAAAGGTATTTTTCTCTTTCCACAGGAATTCCTGATTTTGAAATGGTGATCAAGCTAATAAATTTAATCAGAGTTTGAAGTCCTCGCTTGTTTCTGCTAACACATAACTACTTCCAAGAAATGAAGAAACCAGCTGCATGAGAGCAGTAACAATGACAGAACTAAAGAAGAGGGAGCTTTTGCCCTGATACATTGTTATGCAAAGATTGAATACAGATGATTTAATTTGCCGTAGAAATTTCAAATGTAAGACCAAATTAAATAAATATTTACATTCTGGTGTTCGTGGCTAATACCGTTGGTTAGCGGAGCAATGATGATTCTGCAGAGTAAGGGACACATTTTCCCACAGTTTTTTGAGCTTAAACAGCAACTAATGCATAAAAAAATATTCCATCTCCATTGCTAGCTTAATGTTACCTTATTTCTTGAATCACTAAAATATTATGGTTATTATTATTATTTTTTACGAAACATCACAAGAGTAAAAAATCATATTGGAAGAACTATACCAAAATGAATTTTTAAGCAATGCGGAGCAATGATGATTCTGCAGAGTGAGGGACACATTTTCCTAGTTTTTTCAGCTTAAACAGCAACTAATGCATTAAAAAAAAAAATCCATCTGCATTGCTACCTTAATGTTACCTTATTTCTTGAATCACTAGAATATTATGGTTATTATTATTATTTTTTACAAAACATCACAAGAGTAAAAAATCAGATTGGAAGAACTATACCAAAACGAATTTTTAAGCACTGCGGAGCAATGATGATTCTGCAGAGTGAGGGACACATTTTCCCAGTTTTTTCAGCTTAAACAGCAACTAATGCATTAAAAAAAAATATTCCATCTCCATTGCTACCTTAACGTTACCTTATTTCTTGAATCACTAGAATATTACGGTTATTATTATTATTTTTTACAAAACATCACAAGAGTAAAAAATCAGATTGAAAGAACTATACCAAAACGAATTTTTAAGCAATGCAATGCAGCGTTTCTGTAGAACTAGTTTTCTTGTGTGCCGAGCTGTTGTGACTGAAAGCCAACATGCAGGCGAAGCGTGCGCCGACGTTTATTTTTCAGGTAAAGGAAATGATCCACCGGGATGCACCTTGTTTGAAAAAATGTTCAGTACTACCCAAAGCAAAAAAACATAACATTTTAGTTGCATTTCACTTTAGGATATCGCTGTATATAACATTAGGGGAATTTTTTTAACATCATTTTGGTGAGTTATAGTTTTGAGTTTTCTTAGAGTTTAAATAGTTGAGCTGATTTCTAAATGGTGGTTAGTTTTTTTTTCTACCTATGTCAGATTTTTTTTCTAAACCTTAAGGGAATGGGCGAGAGATAAAACTTTTTCGATTTAAATAAAGTGTTTATTTTCCAAAATATTATTATTATTCGTGATAAATTTTAATTCACTCATTGTTACGGAAAAAAGACAAAGAAACAGCCGTGGGCAGATAAAGGGTAGTAAGTGTAATTTTTTTGTGGGTTTGCTGCCTTTTTGTTACATTTATTACTTCAGCTTTACTGTACAAGCTTGCTTATTTAGATTCCGCTAAAAATAAAAGCACGAAAAAAAGTCAAATTCCAACATTTTTCTGTTGTTAGTATGGAATCAAATCGCGTTACTTCAAATACCTCAAAACTCATTTCTGCAGATACTGCCCTTTGACTTCACATGGCAGAATAATAAATGCACAATTATTCCGCGTTCATCAGAAACGCAGGAAGGTAAATTTTTACATTATGTATGCAAAAATAAGTTATTGTTGCTTACATTATTTCTTTTTCTTATATTTCTTTCAAAAACGTTACATATTTTGCAAATTGGACACTTTGATACTTATATAGCTCAAAAACCTGAGAAGACGGAGTAAAACTGAGATCATGTTTGAGTTAAAAGTTAGTTAAAAACAAGTCTATATCTAAGTCAGATTAATTACTGTCCCCGAAGGTAATACATTAATAACTTTTATCAGAATACAGATTCAACCCGATTCTTCCAGACACAGTCCTTTTAATAACTTGTCAATTTTGTTACACAAGTGAATCGAGTATTAACTGAAGAATTGCTAAATGTCATTCGCTTGAGCGAATTCAATGATCAATGTTTAGAAATATACACTGCTCGACATTGAAAATGCAACACCAAGAAGGAGTGGTCAGAAATTCATGCAAATTTTACCGTAGACGCACGTCACTGAGTTATGCAAATGATATGAAATGCGCAGCTCTCCGACGCACGTGAAGTAAGATATAAGAGAATGAAGTTGAAAAGTGGGCTATGTTCATGTTGGTTTTTCTGCCAGACTAATTATCGGAGAAATTTAGTTTTTGTCTCGAAGGATACGTGTGATAGGAGGAAATGCCACGCCGTCCTCAACGAAGACACTTCCAGCATATAGACGACTTTACAAGAGGTATGGTGATCGGACAGAGAAAGGGAGGTTGGTCCATACGTCAAATTGCAGCTGATACTCACATGGATGCAAGCACTGTGCATCGGCTGTGTCGGAGATGGTTGGAAAGAGGAAATGTAGCCACATTGAGGGGTGCAGGTGCAGCCAGAGTGACGTCAGACCGCTTGGATCGACGGATTCACCGACAAGCTGTGGCGGACCCGCAAGTCACTTGTACGTCGATTCTGCAGCACGTGCAAGGTACCCTGGATGTTCCTGTGTCGACCAGAACCATTTCCCGTCGACTGGTTGCACGTGGCCTGCAATCACGGCGCCCGCTAAGAAGACTGCCATTGACCTCACAGCACAGACTCCAACGTTTGGAATGGTGCCGGACCAGAGCGACGTGGATGGCAGAATGGCAAACCGTAGTGTTCTCAGATGAATCCCGCTTCTGTTTGTCCAGCGATAGTCATCGCATACGTGTGTGGCGTCGACGTGGAGAAAGATCGAATCCGGCAGTAACTGTGGAACGCCCCACAGCGCGACAACGTGGCATAATGGTTTGGGGCGCTATTGCATACAATTCCGTATCACCTCTAGTTCGTATTCGGGGCACTATGACGGCCCAACGATATGTAGATAATGTACTGCGGCCGGTGGCAATCCCCTACCTTCAGGGTCTGCCAAATGCAATTTTTCAACAGGATAACGCCCGGCCTCACAGTGCTCGAATCAGCCAACATGCTCTACGAGGTGTACAGATGCTTTCCTGGCCACCATACTCTCCTGACTTGTCACCAATCGAACATGTGTGGGACGTGATTGGACGCCGTTTGCAGAACCTGCCACTGCCTCGTTCAGAGGACGAACTGTGGCAAATGGTTGAAAGGGAATGGAGTGCCATCCCTCAGGACACCATCTGCAGGCTTATTGACTCCATGCCTAGACGTGTTTCTTCGTGCATCGCTGTCCGCGGTGGTCCTACTTCTTACTGAGCCGACGCCGTCCTCGCTCTAAATTTTGCTTATTTATTTTGAAATAAATATCACTTATTGTTCCATGCTGTCTCTGTCTTCTTACCAAATTTCATCAATTTCTGACCACTCCTTCTTGGTGTTGCATTTTCAATGTCAAGCAGTATATATACAGGGGTTTCTAAAGTCAAGAATTTTATAAATGTTATGACTAAGGTTCCATTTATTATGTTTGATGAATAATTTGCCTGAAAGAATTGCAACTACAAAAGTAATTTTCAAACTTTAATAGGTTAACAGAGCAAATCAATTTGCGCTCTGTTTGGCAAGGTTATGAAATTTTAATTCTGCTCTAAACTTGCTAATTATGAATTTCAGTTGTAAGAATGACTTCAAAAACTCAATAGAGAAATATCTTATTTTTTACAAGAGTTTATATCTGCATTTTCTTACTGTCTTTGTGCAGACAAAGCAAATTAACATTTATTAGTACATTAACATTGAGATTCCTTTCTTAATTCTAGTAAATTTGAAATATTGTCTTTTTTTTTTCTTTTTGAATAAAGAAGTATAGCAGAACATTGAATCGGAAGTTTTGCTTTTTCTATAATTTGTCATCGGTTCATATGTGAGCATATTTTAAGACTGAAAAAAGCTACACACAAACATATTATATAACTTAAAATCATAAAAACAATATAATGAAGATATACAAATTACTTAATTCCGTTTATTGACTTGTTTTCAAAGCAAATTTTCCTGATTAACCTGGTAAAATATAGGTTGAAAAAAAAACAATTAAAACGTTTCAACTGTTATTGCTTAGTTATAATTCTCTTTTTTTGGAAAAGTAGCAATTTTAAAATAAGGAGCACTGGTAAGCAAAACATTATTTTTCTTTAAATACTAATAAAAGAATGGTGTTTAAATGGGTTAAATCTGTTTTGAGAGCAAATTTTTGAGAGCATTTCTATTTCATCAATGTTGCTCAATGGCACGCCAAGAAAGATTTTCAAAATGGAAGAAAGAGGTTCACAATAATCCTTGTGTATGAGAGCTATATCACGAAATCTTGTAATAATAACCTGAGGTCAAGCGTTCTGTACGGTTAACACTAAAGATTTTCGTGTAGTTGAGGAGAAAAAAATCGATAGTACTGTCACATTTTTTTTTCCTTGCAACGGAGTAAAGTTTGGGGTTCAACCCCCCAGTCCAGATTATAATGTCACTGCTACTGAATCAACAGTTTTATTTTTAATACTTCGTTTAAGTCGATTTCGTGTTCAAACAAAACTCTTCATAAAAGAACTCTTTTGCTGTCGTATGAAATTTTCAAGCTATGTTTTGATCATATGTTGAAAAAATTGCAAAAAAAAATAAATGCAATATTTTTTTCACAATATTAGATTTTTTTTATTTTGCTCTAAATATCAAAAATCACATTTAAGTGGAATTTCCAGTCACGATCCTCCACTTCGAAGAATCACTTGATGGAGGATTCGGGAAGCAGAAGTTTCGGCAGCCATCTTGTGGATGGTAACAAATTCTGTCCACAAGCGAACAAAGTCAATAGATGACGTTAGCGAAGCTTCGCGTAGGGTCAATATCTTAATGGTGTCTTCTCTAGATCCAATCCCTGGGGCTAAGCTGAGTACGTTGTTGGCATTGTTACAAGTTCAGGGCTATTGTTGAAGTCGAGAAGCATTCTCGTACGCCTACGGGCTATTGACTGCAGCAGTGGGCTATTACTAAATAGATTAAGAGCGCTTGCTGTAGCAAGCCGGTCTTTAAATGTCAGATACTCCCTACTACTAATTACGCCTCCTGCCGTAGTTTCCAGAGCTGTTCAAATACACTAGGGCTGTCTCGTTCCATGGATCAACACGTTAAACATTGAGCAAATTTCAAACTATCCCTTCAAATCAGACGTCCTCGAGTAATTGGATCAAACATTTTTGAAATTCGCGGAGCTGTAAGACAGGGAGGCTCCTTTTGTATCGAGCTAATTTTGGGGCTTTATTTGGCTCTTCCCGGAGGAGTTTGATAATCTGTGAATTCCGAATCTTGAGCATTGAAGGGTTAGGTTGGTTGGGAAGCGTAGCTGAGAACATTAATTTCGAAATCCGCTAAAAATAACTTTATCAGATTGAAATTGTATAATGTGATATCTAAAGAGATGAATTGTAAAATTTGAAGCATAGTTAAAACATTCTGAGATAAAATTGAAATGCAACGTGAAATTAATCGAAGCTCTTTTGATGGTTAACTAAACTTAACTTATTCAAGTATATCGCGCCTTTGTTTTCATTGTCATAACCTATCATGCTACATATATTTCAAATTAGTACTTTCGTGAAACATGAAAAAATGAATCGTCGATTTGTTCTGCTAATTTAATAGCAAATTCTTATTTATCATTTCTTATCGATAGTGTGATTTATTAAAGTAAAGCTTCCCATCCACCAACAGAGAATGTTCCTTGATTTTAAGTTTTTGAAGTGCTTATTTTTTAAGGAACTAACATTGCTGTTTTTCATCAGATCAATTATACTGGTACATACTCATTCCTTAGGGCAATTCTACGGTAACTTTCGTTACATTTTGACCAACGCTTAGGCATTTAGCACCTCAGTACAGACAAATATTGTCAAACAAACCTTGAATAAAAGTTTTCTATGAAAATGACAGCCAAAAGCAAAATTAAAATGCAAAAATATTCGATGCATTAAAATTTTTTAAAATTTAGCAGTCAAAATTAAGGCAGTAACTTACGTTACACAAAAAGGGAATGACATAATATGAAAATTGGTTCTAAGGCAAATTTCTGCTCTATTACAGCTGTTTTCTTGTTTGAAGTATAATTTATCAGTTCCTTATAATGCTCAGGAATTGATTTTCATTAATTTAAAAATTTATTTCAAAAATTGGGAATTATGGGAATTTTTGACTGGGTAACTTAGGTTACAGTAACTTACGTTACAAAATTTACTTACAACCAAATCTTTATTACAAAAATTAATGAATGTAAATTACAGCTTAGTTTAGATCAAAATATTGAAAATTAACAATTATAAATTGAATTTATAGAAATTTAATACCAAATTCAATGAACAATCGAAAATATTACATAACATAAAACTTTTAAATGCAAACTGGTCACTGTTATTAACAAGTTCAGGTAGGTTCAATTTTTCGAATCACGTTTTCTCATAATAAATTTCATCTGTCGTTTCTGGCCATATATAATAGGTTCCAACAGCAGCCATTACTTTTACTTTAAACTCGTTTTCTTCAATAATTGTCACAACTCAAGGATACAATGTATTTTCGTACTTCATCACACACCATTCACCGGCTTTTATCTCTGTTTTTTCTTCTTGTTCCTTGAAATACTTAACTAAACGAAACCCCACAGTTTGTCCATTTCTAGTTCTCAAATGTTGATTGTCAATGTGCGGATCTTCAGAAAATAGTTTTGATAAATTTTGCTTTTTCTGACATATTTTAGTACCATCAAGAGTGACTTTTATTTTCGAATCTGTAATATCCACATGACTTTTCACATACCCCTTTTACAGCGCATCTTTCTGCAGAGTTCAGTGGCATTTTAATGCAGAATAAAATATATTTCACCTGTAAGAGATAAAATATTTTTATATTTGTTTTTTCCAAAACATATTTCAAAACTTTAAAGCATAACAGAAGTCCATTTCTGAATAATTTTTAGTAAATTACCTCTTAAATATTCCGAATGCAGTGATATAGTTTAGAGATAATTAATATCTTAAAAGCCAAAAAGAAACATGTAATTTATAATAGAGGTGTATTGTAATCTTATTAACAAATAGAGATATTTTAAGAAATATGATTAATTTAAATTAAGTAAATACAGTACATTTAAAGGAATTCTTGAATAAATTACTTCTACTAACCACATAGGTTTATTTCACAATTTACTTTCTTTATAAACGCAAGTATTTAAGTCCTACTTAGGTAACTTACATTACCTGCATATTTCGGTAACTTACGTTACACATTTTGATTGTAGCACAAAAAATTAAATAAACAATATTAAAAAAAAAACTTTAACTATTTGCTTAATACACACTTATAAGATAGAAAATATAGCATTGTTAACATTGCATTGCTCTTTCTTTATGCACATCATGAACTTTAATATGTTTTTGGTAACTTACGTTACATAGAACAGTGCATTTTTGAAGTTTATATAAATCACACAATTTAAGTGAAAACATTCGTTTAAGCAATTCACAACATTGAATTAAAGTGTAATAATCAATATTCTTCCTTTAAAACAGTTATCTAAAGCAAAAAATTGAAACTTACCAACGTTGAAAGATTGATCATTTGCCTTACCAAAAGTTAAATATTCTATTTACAACTTCAAAGTGCTGCCAAACTAAAAATACTACATTCTTGACAAAATATTAGTATAAATAATAAACTTCAAACATTTTTAAATAAAAAAATATGCAAAACAGACGCATTGCTGTAGTTTCATTTTTCCAACGCTTTTCCACACTTGCATGGAATTGCCCCTTATAGACTTTATTCTATCATATAGCTACGAGAGGGAGTCAGAAAATAAATTTCTCCTGTTGACCGAAATTAGAGGAGTTTATTGAAGTCGAAAAATAAAATGAGAAGTTAAACCTCCGACATAACTTAATTTTCCTACATTAGTACCAAGGCTTGTCCTACCTCTTGATTAGCTTCAAAGAGCCTTCCAGGAAAACAGCTTTGCACACAGAATAAGCTTTTAGTTGCTTGTTGACTGCTGCATTTCTTCCAAAACTGCTTCCTTCGATAGTCTTTCTCAAAGCCGGAAACACATGGAAGTCACCTGGTGCGAGATCAGAACTGTATGGCGGAAGATGTAGGCGCTTCCAACTAAAAGTTGCAATATGATTTTGCTTTGTCGCGTGCAGAGTGTTGCCTCACATTGTCATCCAACATTTGAATGCCTGACCTGAGAGAGCTATGCCGTTTCTTCCTAACTTGCCCATAGCTGTTCAACATTTTAACAGTATGCAAAGTCAAGATGTTTTACTTAAGGGATTTTTGAAGCTTATCAAGCGGTATGACAAATGTCTCGCCCCGTTTGGTACTTATGTTTTGGTGTGCTTAAGTGTACGCATATGCATAGGCATTAAAACAATAAAATAAGACCTTTCATAGAGTGTCCATTAGCTATTTGTGGTAGCTTCCAGTTACGGGTCATTTTGCTAAAATGTGTTTTACTCGGAAAAGATTAGAGGTGATAAAATGTCACAGAAGATAATTTCGCGACTAATGCTTAAGATCGATTCATTGATCGATGCTTAAAAAACAGGCATTTTAATTGAAAAAGTGCGTTTGAATCTAGTCTTCATAACGTATAAAGTTAGTAAAAATGACGACAAGTAAACTGACCACAAGTAAAATTACGACCGCAGTTATTTTTTAAATAAAAAGTTAACCGCAAAATAACGACTGGATGTCAAATAGTGATTGTCAAACTAAAATTTTTAATTAATTATGAATCACGACCGCTTATAATGAAACCTGGCTGTAAACCAACAAATAAGTTGAAAATCTAGCAGGAGCAACTAAAACGAGTTACTGAAGATATGCTGGCCGACTCGTTTGAAACATGCGGCGTTTTTATGTTTTTTTTTCATACAATGGGAAAAATATTTCAAACGTGTGTATCATTGGAGTGATCCTGTCACGCTCTGGTTTTATACTTGAAAAATGAATATTAAAATTGTTAACAAAAACCCCTAAAAAACCTTCATCCGCAAACCATTGATGCTTCTTTATGCACAAAAAATGAAGAATTAGTAAAAATGAAATATTAGTTGATGTGTATAATTAAAATTTATAAATCAAATTAATAAATGCCGGACATGGTTTGAACTATTTTCGTCAGAAAAATCCTTACTTATATTGGCATTAATTTATCTTAGAGCAGAGTGTAGGTGTTCGGTACAAAACGATAATTCTCAAAAGAAGATATTTAAAATATATTATATAATGATTAATTTATCATTGTTGAAAGCATGATAAATTTAAATAAAAAGTACTATAACAGGCGTAATGTGTAAACAATTAAGAGTAAAACTACATTATAGAAAGTTACAAAAATAATAATTTCTTATAGTGTAACACACTCTCGTATTAGTTATTAACTTATTTGCAGTTATTTTTTAAAAGCAACACGTCCTTTCCAAATTCTAAATTGCATTACGCTTTTCGAAATGGGCATAAAACACTTGAGAAAAAATCATTAAGAATCATTTTTAATAGAATTTTGAGGAACTTGGAGTTTTTAACATAAAATGCAATTTACCAAAGTAAATAGACTAGCAGAAAAATTGCATTTTAAAATAAATAATGCAAAGTAAATATTACTCTGTTGGTTTTCGGAAATGTAAATATTGTCTGTTGATTTATCATTAATTTCATCTTGTCATTGTCTTTATTTCATTGTAATTGCATATTTCACGCTGATGTGGGTGCATTCATTCCGTTAAATGTTGAAATGAATAAATGCTTCAAGCAGCAAAAAAGCAATTAACTTATCGATTCTCTCTCGCGATAATTAGATGTTTTTAAACCATCCTGAGATGATATAAGATTTCCTCGTACAACTGGGAACATTTAATTTCTCACGTATTGTATTTTGTATCAATCGTTAGTCTTGCAATTGAAATGTTTCTTTGCTTACTATTTAATCCATATAAATAAAACTGAATATATATGTATGTATGTATGTTCCCTACACTGCAAAAAGTAAATCGTTGTTTTTACAGTATAATACTAGCAGCAGAGGTTCCTGTTTAAAACTGTAAAATGCACGGTAATAAACTGCAAAACTAGCTATTTTAGTTTATTACTGTAAAACAGTAATTTTACAGTTTATTACCACAATTTTACAGTTTATTATCACAAAAATTAGCTGTATTATGCTGCAAAAACAGTATACCCTAGCAGCATCATCTCATCGGCCGATGATCGGCCATTCATCGAAACCCGATGAAATTCTCATCGGCCGATGATCCAATATGTCTCATCGGCCGAGCAGAATCCGAGCAGCAAAATCCGATGAGAATACGATGAGATTTGGAGCAATTTAAGAGCAGAACAGTCCCGTGCCGAGGAATTTCATCGGGAAACTTGATCGGAAGGATATCGTTTTTCGATGGAATATAGCTCATCTTATTTTCATCGGGAAAGTTGATCGGAAGGATATCGCTTTCCGATGAAAAGTAGCTCATCGAAAACCGTGCTCGGATACTGATCGGAACGATGTCATCGTGCGTTACAGGATCAGTTTACGAGGAGTTTGTTGATCGGCCGAGCAAAATCCGATGAGTTGATGCTACTTGGGTAATACTGGCAGAAGAGGTTCCAGTATAAAACTATAAAATGCACAGTAATAAACTAAAATTAGCAATTTTACAGTTGATTACTATAAAGCAGCAATTTTACAGTTTATTAGTGTAAAATTAGCAATTTTTACAGTTTGTTGTTATAAAGCTAGCTGTATAATACTGTAAAAACAACATCCATTTTTTACAGTTTGTTGTTATAAAACTAGCTGTATAATACTGTAAAAACAACATCCATTTTTTACAGTTTGTTGTTATAAAGCTAGCTGTATAATACTGTAAAAACAACATCCATTTTTTACAGTTTGTTGTTATAAAGCTAGCTGTATAATACTGTAAAAACAACATCCATTTTTTACAGTTTGTTGTTATAAAGCTAGCTGTATAATACTGTAAAAACAACATCCATTTTTTACAGTTTGTTGTTATAAAGCTAGCTGTATAATACTGTAAAAACAACATCCATTTTTTACAGTTTGTTGTTATAAAGCTAGCTGTATAATACTGTAAAAACAACATCCATTTTTTACAGTTTGTTGTTATAAAGCTAGCTGTATAATACTGTAAAAACAACATCCATTTTTTACAGTTTGTTGTTATAAAGCTAGCTGTATAATACTGTAAAAACAACATCCATTTTTTACAGTTTGTTGTTATAAAGCTAGCTGTATAATACTGTAAAAACAACATCCATTTTTTACAAATCCAGTTTACGTTGGATCTGGACCAAATTTGACTGGGAGTTACTTGGCCAACTGGGAAGTGTCGTAGGGGGATTTTCGAACGCCAAAAAAGTACCGATCCGTTCGAACTTCAATTTAAGGTCTCAAAAATAGCTTAAAATTGCTCTTTCTACCAGAAATAATTATAGGATCTTTTCTGTTTTAGTCTCATTGGAAAGCTCCCCAAAAATACCTCTTAAGAAAATTTTCTTCCGAATTTTTTGAAAATTGCTAACCGTTAACTTCACCCAAGAAAAAGATTTGGGAATTTTTAAGTTTGGAAATATCAATTTTGAAGTAGATTTGAGATATTTTCTGCTCGAGCGTGAAATAAATTTATTAGTGTGAAAGAAATTATTGATGAGAAAAATGTGTTGCCATTTTTTTCTTGAATATAGACGAATAGAATTCTTGCTTTTGCTTTTAGGCTTTTCCTGTTGCGGGTGGATTTAAAAACTTTCGGCGATTGATTCATTTTTCATACTGCGAGTAGGAAAAATATCGACTTTTATCTAATCGGGTCTTTTAGACACACGCGTCACTTGACAAAACTTTTATTAACAAATATCAAGCTATCACCATTTGTTTTGAGTCATTCTTCTTTAAAGTTTTCAGGACTCATATAAAAAAGCTCGAAATCTTAAATAGCATTATTAAAAATGTCAGCTTTTGCTTCTAAAAGCTTACTGCTTTACTTATGTTAATAGTCGAAAACAATTGAAATTTCAATTAATGGGCCCCAAATTTTAACAGATTTATTATCCTTTGCCTAGTTTTACTAAAGTTATTACCACTTGAAATTTTTGGGGCCTTGTTTTCTACCAGATAAAAGCACCTGGTCCCTTACGATGAGAAATTTCAGAAGGAATTTTATTTAGAAGAGAGAATTCACGCCAAATGTATGCCCAGGGGATCTTAAGCGTGCAGCATTATTACATAAGGCAGATACATCGTCGGTTTTTTGAACCTTGAAAATTCACAGATGGAGCCGGGTTTGATGCCACGAACTTTGATGTAAGAGACTAATCTCCCTTACCACTACGCCAGCCTACTGATCAGTTTTTAACTGCGCATTTCCTAAGCAGCTTTTCACTTAGAATATTTTTCTCAAACATCCTCTTTTTTTATTTGCAAAAAAAAAAAAAAAAATCTGAGCAAAAATGATATTTCGATCGGCTTTAAATTTTTTTAAGAACTTAAAATGGTGAGATACATGGTTCTATTTTTTACAGCTTTTATTCAAAAACGTATCAACGCCTTTCGTAAAATATAAACATTGTTTCACTTTATTTCATACATTTTTTCGTAATTAAAAACACTTTGGAAAGGAAAACATGTGTTCCCAACATCTTTTATCCTTTTTTAGTTTGTAGGGATAGTCATGCATTTAAACTATTATGAAATTCTCCTTTTTTTTCTTCAAAAAAAAATAAATAAGCACATTTTCTTTACGGTATGAAACTTAAGCGCGTAAAATCTCAATCCGAGCAGAAGTGCGTAAATGACGACAAACATGGTTTTAGCACCTTTTTTTTTTACTTTTCCTTAGAATGTCAGGTGTTTTGTGGAGAACAAGCATATTTTTCCTCTTTTGCGTTTTTTTTCTTCCCCTTCTTTCCTTTCTTTGTAGAAATTCCATGAAATCTCAGCTTCTGAACAATGCCAGCTTAATTAACAGAATTTCTTTATGCAATGAACCTTAAGAGTGGAAATTCTTTCAAGACGTTATATTAATTTATTGTTTTATTAATCTGATTCAACTTTTAACTAAGTGGTTTTTTTAATTATAAGTTCTCTACGTGATAATCATTTTTTATAGGAGTTGTGGTCTTTGAAAATAATCAAATTATACAACCTTACATAAGCGATTTTTCTCCTAAAATATTTTTTATCTCTTCAGTGTGCAATGTATATGTATTTCATTTTTGAGATGAATTGCGGTTAAAAAGTTTAAATTAGTTATTTTTAAGTAGAAATAAACATTACTTCTATTGGGGTTGCGTATTGGCTCTCCCACTATTTGCAGACTTATTGAACTCCTCATATACTAACAAACAAACTTTCATGTTGCACTACTATCGGTGAATGCCATTACCACTTGAGAATTTCGATACCCAGTTTTCCACCAGGTTTGAGCTTTTACCTTTTACAATGGGAATTCTTCAAGAAATTTACTTTAGCGGAGATCATCCAAGCCTCAAGGGATCTTTAATATCCCTTCACTGCACGATTTTTTATATTTTCATGAAAAAAATCATTTGTTACCTTTTAAATAACCCTGAGTTCAGGAAAAATGAAGAAAAAAATTAATCTTAAAAATGTGCACCAAAAATGATGTTTTAATTTTTTGTTCGAAAAATGGCACAAAGCACATAGCATATGCTTTGTAAACCGATAAGTGTAATAATCTACAATGTTTTTGTGTCATAAGTGGTATAAACAAACTTTCCACTAAGTGTATTTAAACATTTTTGGAACAAAGGAAATAATGACTAAGCACACTTCTAACGGAAATGCAGACCCTTTTTTAAAAAAAAGCAAGAACTGTAATACCTAGACTAGTGCAGCTAACTAGTGCATAAAAATCACACTAAACTGTTATAGCAATGTTCCAGAAGGGGCACAAAGCTCAGTTTAACTGCATTTAAAAATCATAGGAATATATGAGGGTTTATTTGGTTTGTGCCAGATCTGGCACACCGTGCAGTGAAGGGTTAAACCTCATTACCACAGGACATTCCTGATTCTCTCCTCCATAAAACCATGAATACCTAAACGAAGATCTTTCCATTTCGATTGCACACACACTCAAACGTATGGTCAAATCTCACAAAATGCTCGTCGTATTTCACGAAATAGCGTTGTGACAAATGCTCCGAGTAAAATTTTTCTCAAAGTAACGAAATTTTCACGAGATTAATATTCGAGTTTCTGACCCAGCGAGAAAAGAATCGTTAAAAATGAAGACATTCGTCGATTCGTCGTATTATTGAAGAATCCTCTAGTGAGTGATTCAATTGTGAAAGTGACGCAATAAAAAAAAAAAAAATAAATAAATAAAAAATAAAAT